>OX381706.1:90638182-90935582 GCA_947462335.1 Harmothoe impar
AGTATAGCTTTGCAGTTGGACAGCAGAACAGAGGAGAGCTAAACGTGGGTATTGAAGAACATCTACTTTAACATGCATGTCCTGGGCCACAGTTGGTAACACCTTTCTCAAGATAGCTCGCTTTCTCATTGATGTTCCAAATTCATCTTGCATCTGCTGTCAGTATTTTGTTTACTTATGTTGAATTTTTTGCTCAAATTAGCAAAAAAGCGGGCGCGGGTACTATTATTCGGCGAGGGGTTGTAATATTTCAAGAGGGGGGGGGGGGGGGGGGGGGGAGGGAGAAATGTTTGAAACGTCTGCAGGGACATGGCTGCTGCTTATGGGTGGGCCTACCTGATTGAAACATTCGTGGGGTTTATTCTGCTTGGGGGATTCCAAATATAATTGGAGTGTTATATTAACTCAACAAGCGTGTCAGTGTCTTACTATTCAGTTTGAGAGTTATAACCCTTTGAACTAGCCCATGTTTCTATCTCTTCATGTCCCCTTTCTATTTCAGATGTCGGTGTCTGTTACTATACCGGAAAGACGCGTCTTTTCCTGCAGGTATGATCACCTTCAGGAGGAGGTTCGCCATGATAGACACTCCTCGGCCGAACCTCCCCGAAAGGTAACATGTAGTATAACAAAAGTGTGACCTTTCCATAAATACTGTAAAATCTTGCATAGTAGCCGCAGCTAGTCCACTAGAGCCAAAGTTATATGTATTACGTATAGGTCTACCTGCTAAAGGAGGAGGGGGGAGGTGTGATAGCCAAAGATGCTCCTGGTCTACCTGCAGTGGCAGGGGGAGAAAGGTGTGAGCGCCATAGCTTCTTGGATATGTTAGGATTGTTAGTTAGTTTAACATCCAGAAGGCACATTGCATTTTGCATTCCAGACTGCCATTAGGTTAAGTTTTTCACAACTGACAAAAGGCCGCAGCACTTCCTGTAGGTTTACAATACTTCTGAGTACAACGGTGCCATGTTTAAGTGAGTCATTTATGGATTCTGGACGTAGCCTCTACTGCTTCATCACATGGAGTAGCTCATCATGAGAATGGTGAAGACAATCATGGCTACAAAGCAGGACATGACCCCTTTCCTACAGCAGGTAAGTAGGAGATACTGCCTCAAAACAGTCTAATTATGAAATGTCCCTATACTAGTCCTTACGCTCTACGCCCAGGAGGAGGGGTATATAACCCGACCTACGGAGGAGTGGGAGTCAGTCATGGCGCTACACCCCAGAGACGAGTTCTATCCGGCAATCTTATCGGGTTTCGGCGAGTGGGCAAGCGAAGTGGATTCGGACGAGTCCAGAGCCATGACGGAGCTCTACGAGGAGCAACGAAGACAGGTCCGGGCGGATTCCCCCTCGCAGTGGGGGCGGGAGGTGAGAAAGGAAGTGCCGGAGGCGAGGAAGTGGGTCGGACGGGTGGAGGGGGACGCACGGGAGCCGCCACCGCCAGCCTACTATCGGTGGAAGGAAGCCCACAAGAAAAAGGTGGAATTTCAACTCATAAACGGCCTCTCCTCGGATGAGGACGACGATACGGAGTCCCTCGGAGTGACGTGGTCGCTCAGCGAGAAAAGGAGGAAAGGGGAGGGAGCCCGTAGACGGAAGTCGGACCATATAAGGGTCCCATTAGAGCCTCCGGCCCGGCCCACCCCGCCAGAGACACCGGTACAGGAGACAAGGACGGTCACGATGGGAAGGCCGGCGAACAAGGACGGGAGGCAACCGGGCTGAGAGAAGACCAGCAGCAGGGAGTCCTCTTCCCGGAGACGACACTCCCAGTCGCCCCACAAACCGGCCGCGGAAGAGAAGAAGAAGGAGGCCGGCAAGCGGGAACACGCTGGGGGGAGAGAGAGGGAGACGGGGCTGCTCCCAGGAGGGGCACCGGACGTCCCACTAAGACCGACGGGAGGAGGGCGACGGCCACCGGGGAAGGGGCAGGGGAGAAGGCTGGGCGGCAGAGAAGAGGGAAAAAGGGGAACCCCCAAAAGTATCCACGCCGTCCCGTAAAGAAAGAAAAGATCCCACATCACCGGCCGGCTTTGGAACGGCCCCGGCTCCCACGGGGCGGGCGGGGTTTGTAGATAGTACATGCTCCCACGCCCGGTAGGGGCCCCGGTCCCGCTCTCCCACGCCCGGTTCTAAAACGAACGGACCAATCACAGCGCGGGTAGCGCCAGGCACGCCGGCCGAGAGAGAACAGCCAATTAGGAGAGGGGAGGGCGTCTGGCCCACGTGCGGGAGCAGTATATAGCGGGGGAGACGGCACAGAGGAGGCAGATACGGACAAGATGGCCTCCAACACCTTCTCCTGCGGCGACTGCCATCAGAAAGGACAAGCCTGGCGGGGTACAGCGGCTGAGTACGACGAGCACTTAGCTAACCACCCGATCCTGATCCTGGGGTGGAACTGTCCCGGGCTGGATAAAGACGGGAAGCCGTGCACCCTACAGAAAACCGACCGACGAAAGGGCGAGCTCGTCACACACATGGGCCTACACCGGGTCGGGGGTCAGGCGGGCCGTCAAATATACCAGAGGCGACGTACATCGAAAAGCGAGGGCGGAAGCCGGCCGGAGAGACGAAAGGCGCCGCCAAGAAGCGGGGGGCGTCATCCCGGGACTTGTCCACTGAGTCGACGGTCGATGTACGGAAAGTCTGGGGCCGGGCCAACCGAGACCAGTCGCCCGCGCCAAGCACATCCGACGACCTGGACCGGACGAAGTCGCCGTCCCCCACCGACCCCACCCCCCAGAAGGACGCAGAGATAGCGGACGCACAGCGGGAGGATATCTCGAGGAAGATGTTAGAAGAGAGGATGGCCGACATCCAGAAGGCCCTGAGGGACGGGGGGCAGGAGGAGGCGGTCGAGACCTTGCAGCGGTTGCCACCGGCCGTGTTCGCCGCCTTGATCGGGTCGGGGAGGACGAGGATGACATCCTCCTGGACCTGCCTCCGGCAGTGGTGTTTGAGCAACATGACGACGATATCCTCCCAGACCTGCCTCCGGCAGTGGTATACAAACAGGAAGAGGATGATATCCTCCCGGACCTCCCTCCGGTTGACATGTTACCGCCTCGTAAGTATGAAAACTTTTTTAGGTAGTTTGAATTCAGTTTGTAAAACTTGGTTAAACGAATCCCTTGGGACAAAGTTCGTTCTCACCAAATTTCGTAACAAGCAAGGTTCTGGTTTCAATGTGCGCTCACCTGGGGTGGGGGACAGAGGCAGTAGGGCCGGGAACATAAGCACTACACTTAAATTCCTCCTACAATATGTGACGTTACTGAAAATCATCCTACAGTGCATGACGATAGTAAAGATCCTCCTACTATGGCACAACCTGATTTGGCCCCAAATATCGTTGACTTTGACACCAGCCATGATGATCATAATTCGGTAACACACTTAAGAAATTTAGGCTTGAACTTACAAACATAGTTCCACTACACTATCAGCATAGTGGATATGACGTACAGTACAAAGAATAGGCATATCAGCACCCTGATGGTTGTGTAGAAACCGGTTTAAGAACCATTCCCATCTCCATACTGCATTCAGCAGTATGATGATTTTTCACTATTCTACACCAAATTAAATTTCCCAGTATAGTAGTAAATTGTCATTTATATTTATCTGCCCTTAAATTTCTGAACTAGCCCGTCTTTATGCGTATATTCAGTATCACTAGCATTTATATGGTATACTTTGCTGTACGGGAGAGGAATTCAGGACGGGTTATGGCCGGATTTGTGAACTATGTGGGTGCTTCCCAAATGCTAACATGCTTGCATTGACGGTAAGAGCACCACCAGCAAGAACTTGGGACGCTGACAAGACAGACCTCCCTAAAATACTGACTGACGCTGACAATACTGCTCCCCAGACTAGTACCCCCTTTAAGGATGGAGACGGAGACGTGACTTTCTGTGACATGACCCTCACTACTTCCAGCAGAAGGAGAACGGGACATCCATCCCAGTGTTGGACAGTCAGGGTGACTGGGTGAGTCGGGCAGACAGTGACCAAGACAGTGACAAGATTGACGATGAGACAGACTATAATACGATAAGTATGACTAAAGAAAGAACAGAGGGACCTTTTGTAAGTCTACCACTATGGGAGAAAGCAGCCATGTAAGGCAGATTGTGATATTGCTGAAAAATGGTCACTAATTTTGCAGATTGGTGTAGCAGAGATTTGGAAAAGGTGCATTAGCGCTGTGTAAGGGGGCCCTAAGGGTTGAATTGATGGCCAATAGGGTATCACATGTAACACGCACTGACTGGTATGTAGATTGAGAATAAAAGGAAATGAGTTTGTTTGTGTAGTTTAATGTCCCATTGACTTTGCTAGTTTTACAGGTGATCTACCGAAAGCTCAACAAGGCGGGATCAGGTGTGGGCACATAGGTGACTTGGAATTATTCCACAGTCACCTACTCATGTACTGTCTGAAGTAAGTGGCATTCAGCAAAGGTAATCTATTATCATGAAATGATCATTGATTAAAGCAAAGAACTCATCCTGTATTAGTATATTCAGTATTATGATAAGACTATAGTTAGGTGTTGGTTGTTGTATTATGTAACACAACCAGTGTTTTTTGTTACATATGTATTCACAGTATTAAGTTGGGCGGCTGAGTGAGCCAACTCTACTAAGGTTAGTATGTATAATAGGTAAGGCTGCTAAAATTAAAACTACTCGAACAGAGTAAGAGGCAGCCGTTCTTTAATTGTTCATCAAGACATCAACAAAGAACCGTTTACATGAAAATATACTTTTTTTTATTCATCTGTATCTTGACTTTACAACTATATAACTGTACTTAATGATGAACAAGATAGATCAAATCAAAAAAATCCTGACACCAATAACTCCCATATCACTAAATGAAGCATCATATCTGTTTTGGTAATTGAAGGTTGGTGTTTTAATAAAACTCTATAAACTAACATAACAATTATTTTACATGAAGGAAATGCTTCAAGTAGTCCATCTAAACGCATCATTGATATATTCATACATGTGTCATTATCATTCTCACAGGGGTGCATGTTTCGGATTATACAATCTCACCCCCCATGGCATGGTAACTGTGGCACGTAAGGCCACCATCACAAATGCTGTAGTGAGAACATGCATCATTGTATGGTGTAAGTATCAAATAATTGCTCAGATCTAATTTCCACTCAATAGTACATACTCAAAAATGTAATCATTCACCTGCCATGCAGACTAAAAAGACAAGAAACAGAACACAAGGGGATAGAAAAATGAACTATCCAGCTCAACTTTCCTCACACTTTTAAATTCAAAGTCCAAACTTCAAGGGACTCTGGAACACTCTTCCCCTTGACATTTAAAGTTCTGAGAGGCAAGATAACCGTTAAAAGTAAAACCAAAAAGGAGGAGATGACGCTCAACAAGCATGACCGTGTCATCTTTCATGGTTCTCTCTCTGTTCGGTAAGCCATAACATACTGGGAGGGTCCGTTACATAAGGATAACTGATTTTAGCCTTAGTATCATAAGTAACATATTTTAGTGCTCTGGTTTCTGCTAGTGTAAAATATAATTATTCTATGAAAATAAGGAGCAGTATTATGTCACACAAACATTGATTTGATTGATTGATTGATTGGATTGTTTTACGTCCAAGTGTGCTATGACGCCTGGGACTTACTCATGTACTACCGCAGCCAACTATGACGGTAGATCATTGAAAAGCGACTTTTTCATTTTTTTAAGCTGGAGCAGCAGCATTACTGAAAAAATGGGTGACGCTCAGCTCAAATGCAAGCCAAATCAAATGGGCAAGGCCCAAAAGGTGTAGTGTGATGTGAAACAGTGGAATCACCTCAGCTACTGCATGATGGTCTGAAGGACATCCACACCATGTTGAAAATATCATAAAAAGATAATCAGAAATGGCGGAGGTGTCTGGAGTTAGGAGGAAGGAGACAAGGAAGGGTAAGCAGCTATAGCCAGAGGTGTGATGAGGACGGAGAAGCGGTCGAGGTAGGGCGAGCTGCGGCAAGATGTGGACAGGCGAGCTGCGGCAGAGGCGGGGGCTTCGGAAGGAAGAAAGAGGCAGCACGAGTAGGAAGAAGGGGAAGGGAGTGCTGAGAAGCAGGTCTGCGTCAAGGAAGAGGAAGAGAGCTGCCCCATCTGCCTGGAGCCTGTGTATGAGGCAGGTAGGAAGAGGTAGTGTGGCATGTTCTCACTATCACGATAATGTGCGATTTGTTTTCCAGGCACCGGAGGACACAGGAGGGCCCTGGTCTACCCCATCTGCCCTGCTACTGGAATGGAAGGTGAGGAATCCAAACCCAGGCTGTCCCCAGTCAGTCACCCCAAGTGAGTAGTTTTAATGTTACATCAATCTAAATCTATGTTGTTACTGTTCTGTTCAATATGCCATGAAATGGTGAAAATAAATTACAAAAAAATACCACAGATGAGGCGGGAAAGGTTGGTTGTGACATGGTTAAAAGTTTCTATTGAATATACTCTAAAATGGAAAAGAATTTACAAAATTGCCGGTGTTCGCCTCGCTCCGGGATACGAATCTGGCCGGTTACGTTACAGTTCTAGTGTTTTGTTTGTTTGTGTAGTTTAACGTCCCACTGACAATGCAGGTGAGACTTATTCAAGTTTCAGTCGGATGATCGTATCCAGGATGATCGAATCTATGAGATGACCAAAAGATAGAAATCCTGGTTGAAGAAGCATGATACGGCCTTTCCACTGTCTTGCCTGAAAACTCGTTGGCGCTTTGGATTATCCCGGCTCACCAGTCACACTGCATGAAAATTCCTATTTAAGTTTATTTAAGTGTACCAAAATATCGGGAAATGTCCTGGAAATGTCGTTTGGAGCTTGCCATGAGATATAGGAAATCTTAAATTTACCGGAAATAACATTTCCGGTAAATTTAAGGTAAACTTAAATCTTCCCGAAATGTCAAATGACATTTCCAGTAAATTAAATTTTCCTGAAAATGTCAATTCTGTAAATTTATAACATATCGTTTTTAGGAGTACATCCTGTGATACTTAACAGGGGAGTTTGGGCAGACTCACCCAATATATCATTTTAATGGGTACAACTCTTATTATTATACATTATTTTACTGCTTCTTGAGAAGTACAACTCCTGATATTAACCAGGGAGTTAGGGGACCTTGAGTCTTCTCATAATACATTATTTTAAGGCTTCTGAAGGGGTATAACTGATGATAATAACCAGGGGATTTAGAGGACCCGGTGTCGTTATTATACATTATTTTAAGGCATCTGAATGGCTACAATCCGTGATGCTAACATGGGCAGTTAGGGGACCCGTTATTATACATAATTTTAAGGTTTATGGAGAGTTACAGCCCTTGATACTAACCAGGGGAGTAAGAGGACCCTGACCCCGGTATTATACATTATTTCAAAGGCTTCTAGAGGGGTACAACCCATGATACTAACCAGGGGAGTAAGGGGACCCTGACCCCGGTATTATACATTATTTTAAAGGATTCTGGAGGGGTACAACACATGATACTAACCAGGGGAGTAAGGGGACCCTGACCCCGGTATTATACATTATTTTAAAGGATTCTGGAGGGGTACAACACATGATACTAACCAGGGGAGTAAGGGGACCCTGACCCCGGTATTATACATTATTTTAAAGGATTCTGGAGGGGTATAACCTGTAATAGTATTTGGCAGTATTTAAGATAGCTCCCTGGTCTCATATGAAATAGGTTCTAATCATCACAGGGAAAAAATAAAAATATGCCTGTAGTGCTAACAGTGTATAGAATTAGATTATAATATCATTGACAACTCATTAATAATAATAAAGATAATTCATAATTTTGGTTGGGTACCCCCCTCCCTCCCTATTCACACCCCCCCCCCCCCCCCCCCACCAACATGCCAAACACACCCCATTCAGGGGGGCGGAGGTGTTATAACTAAGACAATGCTAGCAGGGGAAGCATGTGGTGTATTGGGATTGTTCCCATGGAGACCACTGACCTACATAGCTATATGTACCTGCAGGAGGACATGTAACACACCAAGTGGTCAACATGCACATACAGTAGCTGGTCACAGTGAGGACAGGATGTGTGTAAGAGAGGTGTGTAAGTATAATACTCATTCATTTATGTAAAGCAGTGATGTACATGTAGATACGCATGTCCTTACAGGTAGGTACACTACCATTCTATAATCTTACTTTTGTACATATTCCAATAGCATGCATTAAAATTGCATTTAACCGACTCTATTTTGATAAAACCATGTAAACAATAATTGTATACCTTACTCTAGCTGTTTTTGTATAGGATAAATAATATATATATCTGTATTTTTCTATTTCCCACAGAGAAGGTTACAGAAGGAGGTGGCCTTGCCTTCCAGAGACCACCCAGCTAACAAAAAACCGCAATTTTACGTCAAAATAACGTTATAAAATTTCACATAACGTTATGCCATAGTAAGGAGCCTTAGAGAAACGTTTTTTAACGTTATATAACGTTATAAAATGTTGTATAACGTTTTTTGTTTACTGGGCAGCCATACCTTCTAGGAGGCGCTCCCAACCTCCTGGGGGCGGCCCCGACCTCCTGGGGGTGCTCCCGGCCTCCTGGGGGCGGCCCCGGCCTCCTGGGGGTGCTCCCGGCCTCCTGGGGGCGGCCCCGGCCTCCTGAGGGTGCTCCCGGCCTCCTGGGGGTGGCCCCGGCCTCCTGAGGGTGCTCCCGGCCTCCTGGGGGTGGCCCCGGCCTCCTGAGGGTGCTCCCGGCCTCCTGGGGGCGGCCCCGGCCTCCTGGGGGCGGCCCCGGCCTCCTGGAGCCAGGCCCCGGCCTCCTGGAGCCAGGCCCGGCCTCCTGGAGCCAGGCCCAGCCTCCAGGAGAATTAAATGATGAAATTGATGAATAAATGCCTGTCATTGACCCCTGCCCCCCCCCCCCCCACAATAAAATCTGCATCTAAAGAATAACAAGACTTGGTTAAGCCAAGTTGAATGATATATGCATAAGTAAAAGTAGAGCCTTTAAAGCAATGTGCATTAAATATATCTAAAAGTCATTAAATGTCATTTTTGGAAATCCAGTACTGGACCTTGATGTTATTTTTAATGACCTTAAAGGACCACCTTGCCATGCTATTTAATCAACTTAAATCCACTTAAATTCTACTTAAATGTCGCCTTAAAGTGTTCTTTTAAGTACACCAAAAGTTACTTAAATGTCGCAGATCGAGATTTAAGTTTTACCTTAAATGTCCTTAAATGTGATATTTAAGTAATTAAAATGACCTTTAAGGTATCCTTAAATGGACATTCTTATGCAGTGTCAGCCCCTGACAGTAGGTGGGTTATCCTACAGCAGTGCTGACCTTGTTTGTTTGTGTAGTTTAACGTCCCACTGACTATGCAGGTGAGACTTACTCAAGTTCCAGTTTTTCCCAAGTAAGAAGGTAGGCCGAAGGCCTACCTCGGATGATCGTATCTAGGATGATCGAATCTATGAGATGAGCCAAAAAGATAGAAATCCCGCTCCTACACATTTACCGAAGCAAGGTTTCTTTGACCTCCGACACCACATAGACATGGTGTGAGAGAGACAGGCCTTTGTTATGCTGTAAGTCTACCACAGCATGGGAAAGCGCAGCCATAGGTATAGTCGGGAAGCAATGAAAACTCCAAGCTAATACAAACACTGTGCCATCAGTCTGGAGTAATACATCCCGACTTGCCAAACTAGTCTCCCCCCCATTTTTTTCTCTTTTTGTATTTTTTGATTTTTTTTTGTAATCTTTATTTCATTTTTTTTGTTTAATTTCCATTTCATATTTTGTCCCATAGTTGGGTTTCCTTTAAGAATTTTAATACATTTTCGTCATTAGTGGTGTTGAAAACACTGTACATAGATGTTGTGTCTGCAAGATGTTTTCTTCTACTTTCTGCAGTCCTTCTACAGTGGAGTAGAAGATGCTCCACTGTCAGACGGGTACTGCAGTCTTGACATCTTGGTTCATATTCCCCATTCAGTCTGTACTCGTGTGTCAGTTTAGTGTGACCGATCCTTAGACGGTTTAATCTCACTTGTTCTGCTCGTTTTAGCTTTTTCCTCATTGTCACTCCTTTCAGTTTTGGCTGAACCGAGTACATGGTATTATGGCCCTTTTCTTTGTTTTATGCAGCTTGCCATTTTGCTTTGATGTGGCTATCTATGGATGGTAACAGGTCAGTGTATGGAATGGGAGTTAGGCGAGGTCTCAGACTCAGAGCTCTCTTTGCATCTTCATCTGCTTCCTCATTTCCTTCGATTCCAATGTGACTTGGTAGCCAGCAGAAAAGTGCTTCTTTTTTCTTCCTTTTCAGGTCAGATGTTCTCTTTCGCATGTCGAGTATCAGTGGATTGACAGGCATATATTGGAGCAATGCCTGCAGACATGACTTGGGAGTCAGAGAAGACAATAAATTTGTTCTCTTTGCAATCATCCACTCTACTGCTTCAAGAAGTGCACTGGCCTCTGCAGTGAAAATGCTGGCTTTAGGGTGTAGGCGTCCACTGAGATTCTGAAATGGTGTGTGAACTCCGTAACCTACCCTTTCATTGTCTTTTGACCCATCTGTATAGATTGGCATGTGATCTTTACATTTTTCCTCAATAGTTTTTAGATTCTTTTTGAAAAGAGCAGATTGATTGATTACCTTAAGTTTATTCATTTCGTAACTGATTCCCAAAGTTCCGGACACCGCAACCGGTACACGGACCAGATGGTTGCGAGATTCTTAAAGCTCTTTGGGATCCAATGCTGCTGGCATTGGCTGGAGACATGCGATGGTGTGGGGGACACCCTGAAACAGTTGGCAGACAAGAGTTGTAAAAGGGAATCAAATCATCCAATCAGCTGACGACTTTGCCAAAAAGATCGCCCCCCACACCAAGGTGAAGATCATCAGAGCAAAGCCCTAGCAGGTTGCAGCATGCGGGGAGAGCCCCTTGCCATGACCTGATATTGATGCATCAGGTCGTAGCCTATCATGGCAAGGTGTTCATGCGGCCTACATCATGCTGCAGGCCATGCTGTATGGTTGGGGGACAGGTGGTCCCAGCTTGTGCCCCTTGGGTTGTTATGATTAACAATGCTTGACCTCTGCACCAAGAGTATGCAGTCCACCATAACAAATCTAAATATAAGAAGGGAGATCCCAAGAAAACATAGGGAGACTTACTGGAAGCTTTACAATGGACTTTAGTCCTGATGACATTTTAGCAAAGGAATTGTCGGGCAAGCTTTGGACATACATCCATATTTCAGTTGGTCTCCCACTGCCCCAAGAAGAGGCGATATCTGTTACTCCAAGAAGCCTGTGAATCCAAAAGCCGACGCGGTAAATCTGAGTGTAAGGAGTAAGAGCAACAGCTGGCCAACATAGCATAGACTGAACAGGCAAGGTACAAGAGAAGGCATCTTGACAGGAAAAGAAAATTCAATTCCTCTTTCAATTGGATAGACGACTGAAGAAATTTTCTTGCGTATTTCTACTCCTTCTTTCCCCCACCATGGGGATTTCACTTACCAGTCATTAGAGAACAGCTATAGTATCAGTTCATACATGCCAAGTGGTAGAAATGTATAGCAAGGATATGGAACCATTTTTGTTCATGTTGAATGATAGACTATGGTGAAAAGTACAATGAAAAATATAGATTGGAATTTATTTAAGCAGCAAACATACCTGTGTAGTTTGATGGTAACTGAGAGATGAATTGTTGAATGTAAGGCATAAGTAAGGCTTGAAAACTACTCTTGTTCATTTAAAGATCCAAATTGTCCATTTTGTTTGACAGATTACATTTATTCTGGAGTGCCATTCAATAAATGTGATTTCCCAAGAAGGGGGAACTCCTACACTGTGACGCACACCGGGTTGCGCAAGTTGCTTTCCAAAGAGTCATTCCTGACGACATTCCGTGAAAGCTTGATTGATTGATTGATTGATTGGGTTGTTTAATGTGTACTTTGACACCTGGGACATATCTCAAGTTGGCAAGGAGTCATCCACAAATAGTGGTAGTCTGCCTTGCAGTAGTAGGACAGGTATTTATATGCTGCTTGCCCAATACAGCAGTGACCGCATCTATGGATGATCGAATCTATGAAATGAATGACCGCATCTATGAGGTGAGGGAGAAAACCGCTACCGGGGCACGTCCCCTACTCTTTTCGAAGGATAGCAAGTGTTCTTTTATTTGCCTGGTGGCCTATGAATATGTGACGTTATGTTTGGGGTACTGAAGAATATATGCTAACCCTAATTGTGAAATGGGTAATCGCTTACCAATTGGTAAATCTATGTACTCGCTTTCTTTTTGGTACAGAGCAGGAGATGACTTACAAACAACACAAGGCCTGGCGCAAGAGGCACGCGGCCATTTACCGGGAACATGGGCCGGACGTCAGTTGCATACCCAAGCTCTTCGAAAGGAAGTTGCTCACACTGTTCCCCACCCTGGGGGACATCTCGTTAGACAGTAAGTTGCAAGTTATGTGTACACGTTGCCTTAGTGTGAAAACCTTAATAGATCCAAGTATCATGATGACGCTTTCTGCATCGCGTCCGTATATATCACTGGCCACGGTTCCCACGTAAAAAATCAGATACCAGAAATCTCAATGTTCCAAAACATTTACAATTTTGTAGTCGTGGCTGGGCATTTGGCTGCTAAAAAAAATGTCTAATCAATAAGTAGACAGCAAATGGGTCATTGTAGGGGATTTTAAAGAAGAAAAATTCTTGCCTTTTTCAGTGTGGTTGCGCGTCGCTTGCCCATATGATATGTGGCGCGAAGTGGGTAAGTAACTGCTACAACCATTTGCCCCGAGGTGTGGCCTACGAATAGCAGTAGTTCCGTCCTTTTGTGCCTGGTTGTAAAAGAATAGGGCAGAATTAAGGAAGGACAAAGAAATTCCATAGCCTACCTAGTTCCTTCATGAATTATCCATTTCACAGGGTACAACCCACCTGGGCTAGTACCATAGTGGGCAGGGCCAGACAAACCACAGCCTTTGATATCTCAGACGTGGTTCACTGAGGAGGAATCCCATGCCAGACCGCCAGCAAGAAGGCCCGGGCCCGTGCATATGGGCAGCGGATGCCAAAACAGCAGAGGGCAAAACAGTACAAGACTAGCAAGGGCTTCTTTCCCAGGCCTCTCGGGAGTCCTGCTGTTAGGCAGGGGGGGGGGGGGGGGGTGGGTGGGTATAAATGGTATTGTACAAGACTACTTGGATAGGTCCACAATCAAAGCATCAAGAACACTGCCAGTGAGTTGAAGAGATTTACGCCATGCAGCCACCAAAGGCAAGATATAAACAGTTTTGCCCAGGTACCAGTATCCTACTTTTTGTTTGTTTGTGTAGTTTAACGTCCCACTGACTATGCAGGTGAGACTTACTCAAGTTTCAGTTTTTCACAAGTAAGAAGGTAGGCCGAAGGCCTACCTCCGATGATCGTATCCAGGATGATCGAATCTATGAGATGAGCCAAAAGATAGAAATCCCGCAGTATCCTACACTCATTTCATTTTCTGATGTTTCAGAAAGAGCAGACCGACGTGTGGACCAAAACCTGCCATAAAAAGGGCAATGACAGGTACAGTAAGTGAGAAAAAAAAAAGTCCTTTGTACAAATTTTAAGATGATAAATTGCAAACATTGCATTGGTCTGGAATATTTCTTGTTATTAATTTACAATTCAGACCTACATAATAATGTGCATTCCTTGTGACCAAGCTTTTTAAAATGTCAACTAATGTTTGTGTTTCATACTCTGTTCATATTTTCCCATTATTTCTTCTCTTACAGATTATGCTTTCACTCAAACAATTGGCTGTCATAGCCATGGCAAGAAGAGTTTAAAAAAAAAAAAAACCATCTAAAATTGCAATAATCAAATCCAAGATTCGGCTTACTTATTCTCCCAACCTCGGGGGAGACTTATACAAGGGTTTGGCTTCTATAGACTTTACGGTAATCACATCAAGCCAGGTTTTGGACAAAGTTAAATACTCCTTTCTAGCCGAAAATGTTTCTGCGGGGACGTAGAAGGGCGCCTGGCGCTGTGCTAAGACTGGGAAGATACATGCACTCCTACTTCCTTGTAATGTCGGTATTTTGACCATAAATTCCAAATGTTCCTCAAACACTGATATACTCCGAAGAAAGCCACATTGAGATGTCTGGATTGGATTGATTGGATTGTTTTACGTCCAAGTGTGCTTTAACGCCTGAGACATACTCAAGAGTTTATCTGCCAATAACAGGCGTAATATCCAAGTTGAGCACGAGAGGGGAGCCAGATTAACTCTGGCCAACAGTTAGGGAGGGATAGAGGATGGCCTCGGATGACATGAAATCTATTGATTCAAACCTATATTACCTGCCAAATTATTTCCATCTAATGATGCAAACAATTATAAAAAGTCTGGGAAGTTCAACATAGTGTACACACATCCAGAAGCTCTACTGCCTGATGGTAGGGAAGTGAGTTAATGCTAATAACTACAGGGACCACTGAAACATTCGGTTCAATGTATGAACAATAACAACCCACAAACCGTGTATAATTGACCAGGCAATACCTCTTTTGAATGATAAGATAGCAGTAGAACACAGCACATGGTGTTATCGGTCCTTTCTTTTCCTTTTCTTTTCTTTATTCATCGCCATACAGTCACGTTTCCTGTTGTAACTAGTAAGTTCAAAATTTAGTGACATAAAAACAGACAAAACATAAATACTTTCACAACGAACAGAAAAGTCTAGAGTGCCCCAGCTCCCAGCCATCCCGAGGGAAGGTGTCTGGGCATATTGGTAAGTCTTTGTTTTTTTAACGTCCAAGTGTACTATGATTGCCTTGGACTTGCTAAAACAGGTACAAGATGGCAACTACAGGCTAGAGCAGCAGGTTAAAAACCCAAGTCAAACTGACACTATAGGATAACACATGGTACCAATAGGACCATAAAGGATTACTCTACACCGATTGAAAAAGAATATCAGCCATGGAGTTGAGATCTAGGAGGAAAAATGGATTATGTCTTGTCCAGTCGGGCGCAACATCATTTGTCTGGGATTGGGCTGCCTTCGCCTTTGAGTTCACTCATTGTTCATGAAATTTGAGGCGCCCAAAACTCACAAAAGAAGGCTGAGCAGTGACTTGAAGAAATAGCTCAAGCCAATAATCTATGCCGAGCCTGTGGAGCTTCTGTCCCTGACTTAGATTGTGTTGTCTGCAGACAATCTGAGGCATGTTTCCACAGAAGGTGTGCAACATTAAATAGTTTCCAGGAGTTGGACAAGTGGCTGTGCCTGGACTGCAGTCCCTGAAGTGCTTTTTATTCTAGCATTTCAAAACAAAACTGCTGTATCATGGAGGCTGGCTGATAGTAAGGGAGTGATCATTTTTTAACAACAGGGGGGTGGTGGTGGGTTTCCGCGCGGAGCGTGCGAAATTTTTTTGAAGCATAGTAACGCACTGGCTTTTTGGCTCAAAACAGGTTACATTTTTTTGCCCCCCCCCCCCCCAGAGGGGTCCAAATTTTTTTGCCCCCGCCCCCCAAACCCACCACCGCCCCGTTGATAATAAATGATCACTCCCTAATTGTGCATACTTTCAGTAAGTGTGTTTATAAAAAAAAACACTGTTTCATCAACGGACATGTACTTGGGGATTATTATTAGCATAGCAACTGTTGGGATACATGGTATGGCCCAGCATGTGGACAACAGGTTCATCTAATGATACATCCAACTTCACCGAGATGACATGGTTCTTATCGACTCAACCTACCACACCACCAGAGACTACTTTCTTAACTTGTACTTGTTGTGGCTTTTGTTTTTTGTTTGTTTGTGTAGTTTAACGTCCCATTGACTATGCAGGTGAGACTTACTCAAGTTTCAGTTTTTCACAAGATCCTAATGGCATAGATATAATGCCACCACTCCCTCGGACTTTGCCACAGTTGCTCAAGAGTTGCGGAAAAAGTATCAAGTTGCATTTCGCATTCCAGACTGCCAATAGTTTAAGTTTTATGTCCAAGTGTACACTATAGTGGCACTATATAGTGACAGTCGTATTTAACCCGACTGTTACAATAGTCACTCAATCAGGCATGGGATTGGGTTTTGAAGAAAAATCCAAAGAGCAACCAAAAGACTGGGGGAGATTTTGTATGATTTGCATGGCATGAAGCCCTCTAGAGGCTAAGACCCCCCCCCCCCCCCCCCCATTAGTGTTAAAATATTTTTTCATTGGATCTGCACAAATCACAGGGATGGCCCTTTTGGCCCTTAAAAATCCGGAAATCCGGAAGAATCCCATGCCTGCTCAATCTCTCTGTCGTCCAGAGTTAAGCTCATTTTTAAAGATTCTGTAGCTAGGCCTAGTGGATACTTGATGCGTAACTCCCAGGACTGGAAGTAGCGAGTTTGGAGGGGACATCAAAAAAGTTCGCCGTCGGCGCTAGACTTGGTGCCGGTAAAATAATTACTTTATTTTCTATCAAATACAGCAGCCTCATTGACACTAGCATGAAACCCATCTGACGTGTCAAATTCCCAAGGTTCCTCCTGGACATTGATGTAATGTTTGACAAAATCTGTTATGTAGCGCCTTCCTCAAGGACAACGGTGTAAGTACCAACAGGTCTTAAGTTTCCTTTCGATGAAATTATTGAGCTAATAATGATTTTTGATTTATGCAGAAGATGCTCAGTAAGGTTCTGGGCAATAGACTAACAAAAGTACAATTAGCAGACATTCGCCAATTCCACACAGCTATGGCAGCTTTCTTGGCAACATGTGGAGTGGCAGGTGATTACATATTTTGCAATAAAAGAAAAAGAAATACATAGAGAAATTCTTATGGGCACAATGGTTAAAACAAGTACCAAAGACAGCTCCTGACTGTAACACACACCTTAACTGGCATCATTATCTCAAATCGTACATTAAACACTTCTATATTGTTCCCTTATTCAGAAGCATGCAACCAAATGCCAGAGGAGGCGATTGGACGATGATAACAATGATGTCATTGTTGTAGAGAAAACCAACTAGAGACTAAAGTGGTCTGTTTAAGAAATAGCTGAGTGCCATTATACTGCCCGAAGTGATTGGCATTCAGGTAAGTTAATCTATCAGTTATCATGAAATGTGAAAGCACCATTGATTAAAACAAAGAATTTTGCTGACCCACAGTCCACACGCGTGGGGAAGTGTAGCTTGTCCAGACTGTAGCTCCACTCTACTTGTTTATGGCTCCAATGCTGCACACTGGTTCTACTTATTGCAATACAGAAATGAAAGACATGACGACAATGCTGATTGCTGTGGAATGCATCCTTGCTAATCGCATCCGGGTCTTCCTCAACCCATTTCCCCAGTAAATGTGAATATGAAAGTAATTTAAAAAGAGCCAACATTTGGTTATAACAAACTTTTAAACTTGTTCCAAGGGGTTTGTTGTAACTTGTTTTACCGTACTGAAGAGTTGAAATGTTTCCCTAATTTTACAGAAATCTCTGCATGTTCTTCTCTTTGATAACCAGGCTGACAACCTACCTGTGGAAACTTTAAAGAGAAGGACCCGTAACATGCGACGGACCACGGTTGAGACCACCATCCTCGATGCCGGTGACGCACAAGTTTGGATCAACGATGTTGGTGTGTAGAAAAACTGCCTTTTTCTTCTATATAAAAGTAGACCCACCGTGCAGTATGGCCCAATCAAAACTGGTACAATACCAATCACTCTTTTTCACTTTCACTTTTTCAGTTTGGTGTTGCGAACCAATCTTTAGTACCGCAATATAGAATAATTTAATTTACAAAAAAAATTATTTGTTGAGATTTTGTAACAAATGATAGAATCTTTACCAAACTCGCTGTGTGACTTTTCACATTTCGAATCCTACAAATGGCATGTCTTCCCCTTGCCCTATCATTTGCATAGAATATTCGTTTCAAACAAATTCGTATCAGGGAGTAAGTCCATCAACTATTTCTCAACATATCTACATCTGAAAGCATTGTGATATGCGTTACCGGAAACTTGTACTATACTACTCATTTACTTGTATTCCAGGTGACGCAGAGACTGGCGGGAATTGGAGTGGCCGGCCCCTCGCGAGTTAACCAAAATACCGTGCTGGTTCCACCGTGCCAAGGGTCAGTATTTCTTCTATTTTTTTGGCCCCTGCTTTTAATTTTCTTTCTTAGTGTATTGTACACAAAATATATTGCTTCATGAACAAAGTTCCAAATGGTACACTACATGAATTACTGCGTTTCAAATGCGACAACAACGAAAGGAGTATATCTTTTCCTAAATACAGGACGTACTGTATCATATTCCCCACAGCTCCAATATTTAAATCTTGATACAAAATGGAACTGATCCATCTTTACATGGAAATAATGAGAAATACATCTTCATGTCCCTTTTCTATTTCAGATGTCGGTGTCTGTTACTGTACCGGAAAGACGCGTCTTGTCCTGCAGGTATGATCACATTCAGGAGGAGGTTCGTCATGACTGACACTCCTCGGCCGGACCTCCCCGAAAGGTAACATGTATGTATAACAAAAGTGTGACCTTTTCGTAAATACTGTAAAATCTTGCATAGTAGCCGCAGCTAGTCCACTAGAGCCAAAGTTATATGTATTATATATAGCTCTACCTGCTAAAGCAGGAGGAGGGGGGGAGGTGTGATAGCCAAAGATGATACCCTGGTGTCCCTGCCATGGGCAGGGGGAGAAAGGTGTGAGCGCCATAGCTTCTTGGATATGTTAAGATTGTTAGGTAGTTTAACATCCACAAGGCACATTGCATTTTGTATTCCAGACTGCCATTAGGTTAAGTTTTTCACAAGTGACAAAAGGCCGCAGCACCTCCTGGAGGTTCACATGGCATACTTCTCTGAGTACAATGGTGCCATGTTTAAGTGAGTCATTTATGGATTCTGGACAATCATGGCTGTGAAACAGGACACGACCCCATTCCTTGGGTAGTTAAACGTCCTATTGACTTTGCAGAGGAGACTAACTAAAGTTTCGGTTTTTCACAAGTAAAAAAGGTAGGCCAAACTATTGGAGATGGGTCATTTTGTCAAAAGACACCCTAGATAATGTTTGCTCAGGAAAGATCCAGGCCAGAGAAGGTGCGCTCTTACTCTCCAACTCTCAAGATTACATTATACGCACAGACTGAATTAAATTCAGTTGCAAGACCAAGAAAAATAAAACCGTACTTCCTATTTTTCAGATACCATGCCGAGGCTCAAGAAATTCAAACACACCACATCCGAGTCACGGAAAATCTTTGTTGGTTTTGCTTTACAAAAAAACTTTTCACAACTATTGTGCTGTGCGAGTCAAAAATGTTCCACCAGCGCTCAGAGCAAAAAGACCAGAAACCTTGGTTCAGTTTGAAGTAGATATTGTGAGGGAGGAAATTAAACTTAACTACTTAATAATGGGCAGCAATTTGCACTGTGGCAAAGAAGACAAACGGGATGCTGCAGCTTCAGAGGGCAACAGCAGCTGCTCTGCTGCTTAACTCGTGTTCAGACAGACCTTACTCCTTTCAGTATGTAAGTGCACTCCTTGCATATCGGCACTGCCTGCAAAAGGAAGGCATTGAATGTCTCAACCACATAGGGGTATCGGTCTCCCACTTGTCACTGATGCGGAAACTGGAGTTTACTCAAGCTCTCAATGACGCGGAAGACTTACAGTGGAAGGCATCATTGGAAAGGCAGACTCAGGTAATTAAGGTTCAGTCTAGCAACATGTTGTAGTCATGACTTATATACCAGGTAGTACAACAGGATACATGGTCAGCGGATGGGCATGACAAGCTGGCATTCTTTCCGGCTGTTCAATAGAAGCCATGTTCTTTCATGGTTTAGAATTAGCGGACAGGGTATATGGATCTTTTTGGGTGTCTTTCCAAAGTGTGCGCTCATTAGTTCGAATAAGGTAACCAGAAGCATATTTCAAAAGTTGTAAGGGAGTGCTCATTTTTTAACAACAGGGGGGGGGGTAAAAGATTTGGACCCCTTGACCGGGGGGGTAAAAAATTTAGACCCCTCTTGGGGGGGGGGGTGAAAAAAATTCAACCTGTTTTGAAGGAAAAAGCCCGCGCGTTACTATGCTACAAAGGGGCGCGAACGCGCGCGATTTTCGGCCTGCCGGGGGGGGGGGGGTGTAAAAAATTTCGACCCCTCTAGCGGGGGGGGGGGGGGGGGGGGGGGTGGTGAAAAAATTTCGCGCGTTCCGCGCGAAATCTCACCGCCCCCCCCCCCTGTTGTTAACAAATGAGCACTCCCTAAATTTAAGTTATTCTCTCACCTTTCATAGAATCATGTTGCCATTGGGAAAATCAGACATTAGGTACAGCTATGTCACAGGTGACTTTTACTTTGGTGGTCCGGTCCTAGAGTAATTTAAGAACAACAATGATAGTATTAGTAATAGGCCTTTGTTATGCTGTAAGTCTACCGCAGCATGGGAAAGCACAGCCATAGGCATAGTCAGGAAGCAATGAAACGCCAAGCTCATTAAGAACTGCCCTTAAATCATAATAATGACTAAATAGATATGAAGACTGTTTAGATTAATTATAATGACAAAAAAGTTGTTAGAATCATGCCTTATTGTGCTGCAAGGAGGAACAACTATATATCATTTAAATGTCAATGTACATTTTTTCATGTACAGGTATTGACATTAGGTAAGAAAGTTCAATACAAAGCACAAAGGGTTTGAGGAGCTCATTCTAGACGCTTTCAGAGACTCCACTGCCACCACTTACAGTACTTATCTGCATAAGTGGTGCATCTTCTGCCTAGACAGGGACATTCAGGTGTTTTCCCTCAGTCTTCCTCATGTGTCTCTCTTTTTAAAAGAGTTGGCCAAGAATGGTTTAAGATACTCAGCCTTAACATTGCTCCTTGGCCACTTGAGTGAAGACAGCATGCATAGCCTCCAAAAAATGCATACATGGTGGCGGGTTTACAGCAAAATTACTATTCAAAGTTTTATTTTGGCTGGACAAACCCCGAGGACAACATGACAGCTTATGACCAATTTGTCTTGATCTCAGCACTGGTTTGTTTGTTTGTTTGTGTAGTTTAACGTCCCACTGACTATGCAGGTGAGACTTACTCAAGTTTCAGTTTTTCACAAGTAAGAAGGGAAATGGGCTGGACTACTTCGTACCCATTTTTTTCCAGGAGGACCTCTGGCATGCCTCAGAATTACAAAAAGATCTTTTCAAGGAGGTGAGGAGACTGATAATGCTAGAGAGACAGTGAAGTCTGTCGTTCTGGTGCTTCACCAAAAAGTGTACCCAGATATTGTGCGGTACATAAAGGAAGCTGATATCAAAGGGTTCACTGTGCTGCCCCTCTTCACCAAAGAGGAGCAAAAGCAATACTGCCAGTTGGATGAATCCATCAGAGGTGCATTACGAAGGTAGCATATTAAACTGCAGCAATCAAGGCTGCATGTTTTACTATGGTATACAATCGTTTGTGGAACTCATCCTTAAAGCAGTAACATTTGTCAAACATTTGTTGAATTTCTGGAGATAGAGTAAATCCACATTCTTGACTAGGGAGGTATTTATAGACTGCTTGCCCAATACCATCTATGAGGGGAGGGAGAAAAGCGCTACTATATAACGTCTCCTACTGGCGGATCTGAGCTAAGCCCTCAAGATATGACAAATATCCACCAAATAAAAAATAGGAGGAATGGAAAGATCTTTGAGCGCCCAACACCTCTTGAGGAACTTAAAGTGCCAGTGCCACCTTCCGGACTACTATGCACCATCGTCTCTACTAGCGCAGGTTATGGCCTTACAGGTCATGATCCCAGGTATATAGTCGCTCAATTTTCCGTGACATATGTATCTCCAAATAGCAGTATGAATTAAAGCCTTTTTAAAAAAAACTAATATGATGGAATCTCACTCTACTTTATACAGCAACAAGCTATCCAATGTCATTTTCCTCAAATTTGTGTCATGATCTCCGATCGGTTTAAGCCTGGAATCCCGGCAGCTTATTAAAACTCATGTTGGTATGTCTGATAATCTTTTTTGTTTTTGTTTGTTTGTTTGTGTAGTTTAACGTCCCACTGAAAATGCAGGTGAGATTTACTCAAGTTTCAGTTTTTCACAAGTAAGAACGATGTTTTTTTGCATGATAGGAGAATCTTGTATCTCGCCACCCCATCCCCCTTCAGGCCCAATACGAGGGCAAGGGGAAGGAGACAAAGCTGATGGGGAAGGAGACAAAGCTGATAGCAGAGGACGCTGCCACCTTACCTGCCGTCCATAAGACGGACAGTCTGCCACCCGAAACAGGAACCTCAATGCCCCACTGTGTTGCCCGCTAATGGAAGGTCCACCCCTTGCCCCACATGTTGGCATGTCTGATAATGATTACTATGACGTTTTAGTGTATGATAGGAGAACCCATCCCATCCCACCTTCAGGCCCAATACAAGGGCAAGGGGAAGGAGACAAAGCAGACAGCAGAGGACGCTGCCACCTTACCTGATTGATTGATTGGATTGTTTTACGTCCAAGTGTGCTCTGACGCCTGGGACTTACTCAAGAGTTTATCGGACTCTCGGTCCGTTCTTTCCTCATCTAGGTTGCGTGTTTAAGTGTGTGAGTGCGTGTGCGCCTTACTGCAGACAGACAGTCTGCCACCTGCCCCCATCACCTACCCCACTAACACAGCAGCCCGCAACACAAAGAAACAGAGGAACCTCAATGCCCCACTGCATTGCCCACTAATGGACGGTCCACCCCTTGCCCCACTTTGTCAGCCACCTCCTATCTCACCAGGTTCACTGCCTGCCACCTCCCGTGTAAGTATTAGTTGCATACTTTGCTTGATAATTCATCTTTTGATTCAATCTGTAAGTAGACATGTTAGACTAGCGGAAACCTATTTTAATTTTTAACTTTGAAAATGAACGCAAAATCAGTGTTCTGAGCTTTACTTTCACCGTGCCTGGTGATGAGAAAACAGTAGAGTAACCTAATACATGACTTCAGAAAAAATACAAACACATTAACATCTATATTTTTAAAATTCACAAGGACTTTGATGTGTGTGTGCAAGCGTGCTGAGTAATATGTACCTTAGACATAGGTAATCGTGAAGCCCTTTTCCATGCTGGGCGCACGTTAAGGCAAAAGGGAGAATATGAGGAAGCGATGAGGTAAGCTTGCAGCCAATATTTTCACCCATCCTTACAAACTGGTTCTTTTCTGGGTGGATTTGTACTTTGATATCACAAATGGTGCACGATATTTTGTTTGAATTATAGGCCTAGTTGATATATTTAGTATTGCATTGAACCTTCAGAACCCCCCGAGGATGAGGCACCTGGGGCAAAAAGCCTTCCAGCATTTGACAACAGGCAGTGCTAGGCTAATAATAATCCAACGGCCACCTCATTCAACATACGCTCAATCAACAAGTTGATTCCTCAACATATTTCACTAACTTGTTTCTAGAGGTCTAATATACTATACATTTGGTGGGTTACTGTCATTCTGTTTGAAGTACATTTCCATTTAGGCCACACCAAAAAAAAAAGTTGGTCAATGGATTTCGCGCACCTTATTTTCGGAAACGGATTTTTTTTTTTTTTTTTTTTTTTAAATTCAATGGATTTCGCTCGCCTCATTTTTTTCAAAATTGAGATTTTTTTTTTTTTTTTCAAATTTTCTTCCATTATTTCCCCTAGATGAACCAATAAATTTTTATGTTAGGGGGTCCACTAAGAACTTTTGTTGGACGCTGGTTTAAAAAAAGAAAAATTGTCGCTCGCTCCAGTTTTCCACTGACAATATCTATTGACAAAAAAAAATTCTTTAAAAAAAAAAGAAAAAGATTTCGCTCGCTCGCACCATTTTTTGAAAAGTGAAATCCATTGACCAACTTTTTTTTTTGGTGTGGCCTTACCAAGTAAGAAATATCAAATGTGCAGAGATATGTTAAATCAAGTGTTCTTTTCTTTGCAAAGGTTAGGAAGGGTAGAAACTATTATGGTGACCGACACTGACATACAGGTTGAGAAAGATGCTAGAAGAAACAAGCAGGCAGCCAGGACAGCTATTACAGGCATCATGGCCCCCAGACATATAACAGGCAGCAAGGACGTGCCCCCAGAAGTAAGTATCTACATGTGAATTCACCCATCAGAATGAAAGGGAAATGAGCAGCCTTGTCACAGGTGACTTTTACTTTTGTGCTCCGGTCCTAGTCATTTGAGAACAGCAATAATAGTATTAGTTTTTGTTTGTTTGTGTAACGTCCCACTGACTATGCAGGTGAGACTTACTCAAGTTTCAGTTTTTAGTATTAGTAGTCTGGTAAATTATGTTTTATTGGTAGTAGACTTCATTCGCTGCCTACCAGCGATGATACATACCATCAATGAGGATTAACCACTGTATATTGATTACTTTCCTGTACACTAATGACCTTGGATGTTCAAATTTTATTTTGTCTTTTCATATGACGTCCCTTCTAACAGCTGAGATGTCTGCAAGGATTCTGGTCGAGATCCGCGCCAAACAGACAAGCTTTTCACTTCGCTATGGGTGTGACAGGATTGTCCTCTTGATGCATAAAAACACACTGGAAGATGGCAGCGTTTGTGTGGAACGGTGTTACGGAAGGAGAACTGGCTCTGGGAGGAGAGACCATGCCTCTACAACACAAGAATGTCAGGATATTCCAACCATGATATTAGGAGACAGGCTTTGGAGACGGGCAAGAGAAGCCCTATAGCCGGAGGTAGATGAGGGCATTCTTTGTTTGTTGTGTAGTTTAACATCAAATTTGCACAAATTACTAAACTTTATTTGAAGATGGCCGTGATGCCATTTGAGATAAGATCAGGCTGGAGATACATATTGGTGGTGATCAGCATCACACCCACAGAAAAAGAGAGGGTTCCACAACCCATAGCATGACAGATATTTTATAATTTTGAAAAGTGGGTTCTTAAGGATCTGGTGGGAGTGGCCCTTAATGAATGCGCCGAAGAAACCATAGGTGATTTCAGATTATTGAACAACTTGTTTGAGTACGATATGACAGAGGAGCCCGAGGTGAGCCCCCCTCCTCCAGCAGACGACCTGGAGGAATGTGAGGTGATACCACCACCCAGAGAGGATCTGGAGGAAGATGACGACCAAATTATCCCTCCCCAACCCAGGAGATGAGACCCTTTAGGAATATGTATTCAAAGAAAGGGAAGCAGCCACTGCACGAAAAGAAAAAGAAGAAACAAAGGATGACATTTTGATTTTTTTGAAAAGATCAGGCAATTCATATGAGTTGGCAGAGAAGAGAAATGCTGGCAAAATTCATCTCAGAAAACCCTGTGGCTCCCCCCTCGCTCTCCACCTTCCACAGAGGTAGAGACAAAAAAAACCTCAAACTTAACAAGTTCCTAAAGAGAAGTGTGTGCCTGTGTAAGGCAAATATGGGCCTCATGCTTGACGCAGTACCCTTCCTGCCCAAATCTACCTCCGCCCTCATTAATGAGAACACTGACGAGGAGATTGAGGCTCACCTGGAAGCCCTCCATGAGACTGTCACCTACGACAGCTGGTGTAAGGTGGAGAAGGTGTACTGCAAGAAGGTGCCGGAGGTGCCAAAGGGAAGTTGAACACCAAGACGTCCCCCAAGGGGCTTGGCAAGAAGACGGTCAAGGTGACGGTCACCCACACCAAAGTGTGACGCAGACCGTGCTGAAGGCCGCCTTCATCAGGCTCTTGGTGGACAGCTTGCCCGAGTTTACAGCGCACGGGTCAAGGAGCAGCATGACCAACTGATGCTGCTCCGGGAAAACTTCAAGACGCTATTGTTCATCCACATTCCTGTACCCGAAGTTGATGCACGGTGTTTCACCGCGTGCGCTTTCCCATAGTTTACTCCTCCAGCAAGTGATAAGGCTCTCTAACTGTGTCAGGGAACTACTTGAAAGAAGAAGCATGGCCCCCACTGCAGCTGACCAGTAAGTTCATTCAGAAACCTTGCTATCAAACACTCTCCTCTCTCCAAGCACACTCCATGTTGTTTACTGTCAGTCAATCCATCCCTGTCACTCAGTCATTGTCCATGTGGATTACTGAAGAGTGGGTTTGTTTGTTTGTGTAGTTTAACGTCCCACTGACTATGCAGGTGAGACTTACTCAAGTTTCAGTTTTTTTCACAAGTAAAAAGGTAGGCCGAAGGCCTACCTCGGATGATCGTATCCAGGATGATCGAATCTATGAGATGAGCCAAAAGATAGAAATCCCGCTCCTACACATTTACCGAAGCAAGGGTTCTTTAACCTCCGACACCACATAGACATGGTGTGAGAGGGACAGGCCTTTGTTATGCTGTAAGTCTACCACAGCATGGGAAAGAGCAGCCATAGGTATAGTCGGGAAGCAATGAAAACTAAAAGCTAATACAAACTGTGTGCCATCAGTCTGGAGTGATACATCCCGACTCGCCAAACTAGTCTCCCCCATTTTTTTTTCTCTTTTTGTATTTTTTGATTTTTCTTGTATTTTTTATTTCATTTTTTATTTTTAAATTTCCATTTCATATTTTGTCCCATAGTTGGGTTTCCTTCAAGAATTTTAATTGAGGTATCCAAGTTGTGGGTGAAAATAAATACTCCCTTTGCAGGGTGCGGGTGGACTGCACAACACCTACTCTGCTCTCTCTACCACTATTGGTGAGTACAATTCTCAAATTATACTTTCAGCTATAGTTTGACTTGATTGATTGATTTGTTTAACGTCCAGACGTACATCAAGTTTGATTGATTGATTGGATTGTTTTACATCCAAGGGTGCTATGACGCCTGGGACTTACTCAAGAGTTTATCGGACTCTCGGTCCGTTCTTTTCTCATCTAGGTTGCTTTTAAGTGTGTGAGTGCATGTACGCGTGCATGTGTTTATGAGTCTACTTGTAGCAGTGGGACACTGCTACAAGTAGACTCATAAACACATGCACCTTACGGGACATCTCAAGTTGGCAAGGAGTCATCCACAAATAGTGGTAGTCTGCCTTGCAGTAGTAGGACAGGTATTTATATGCTGCTTGCCCAATACAGCAGTGAGCGCATCTATGGATGATCGAATCTATGAAATTGGAATATTTGTGACATCCTCACCAAAGTTGGTCGATGGATTTTACTTTTTTTTAACGAGTGAGCATGGTTTTTTAAAAGAACTTTTCATGATCTTAAACAGGTGACTCCGAGTCGACTGGATACCTCCTAGGATACAAACCACCAGAAATACATATAAAAGCAGGATATTTCCCAGTGATTAAATAAAAGTAATTTTTCTATTCAAGATGTGGCAGCTTTGCCTACTTTCCCTCCGAATCTGACTTCCCCATCTTCAGTCTCAGGACCTGCTTCAGTCACGAAGAATTTGGACTCCACAAACATTGTTAGAGAAGTAATGATTGTTTATCACAATTTTGACAGCTAAGGTCATATTTATGGGGATTGATTGATCGATTTGTTTCAACGTCAAGAGTACATGCAATGTCTCACTTCAACCATATGATTGATTGATTGATTTGTTTAACGTCCAGACGTACATCAAGTACCTCACGGGACATGGCAAGGAGTCATCCACAAATAGTGGTAGTCTGCCTTGCAGTAGTAGGACAGTCACTTCAACCAGATGACTTCCCTAGCCTTTTATGAGTTACTGCAGAGGAGACTTTCTTAAGTTGAAGTTTTTCACAAGCTGCTTTGGCTGAGCTGCTCAATGTGTTGGCATGCACTGTGTCCATTAGCAACATTCTTCCATACAAGCAGATTCCAGACTTACTCCAACTGATAGACCATCACATCAGAGCTCATCCACTAAACAATGGACACCTTCTGTTAAACAGAGTCTTAAAACAAACACCTCTGCTTAACAGAGTCCTGGAACAAACGCATTCCTATTCATCACCGTTATGTGAAGTTTTTGGCTCCTCTGGTAGACCCTAGGATATTTGCCGTCCTACTTAAGCTGAAGTTGTAACATGCCCTTGTCTTTGGGTGTTGTGCAGAGGGATCTATACCAAAGCCCTATTTCCACCTTCCAGTGGCCTTCCTCAGGCTTATGGCAGGTGGACAATAGTGGCAGGCGCAGCCTGTAGTTTTGCGTTAAAGGGATATAGCGGATCTCAAGTTTTAATGCACTTTACCCTACATTCTCTAAAACTTTTGCAGGCATTTAAAGGACATGAGGTCTACAGGGAGGAGGTTGGTCTGAACTCCCATCCACTCTTCTGGTTGTACAGTAGCCGAATGTTAGAAAAGAACTGTGTTGGGTTCTTTTATACACCCTGAGGCTTCAAATAAATTTAAAGTTGCATTTCAGGATATGGCACAGAACGGAGCACTCGGTAATGGTCTGTGGCAGGATATACAAAACATAATAGGGCCTGCTAACCTCTTGCCAACAAAAAGGTCGTGGGCGCTTTTGTTTTTGTCAACAGACTAAACCCAGATGTAGGCTGTTACAGTAAAGGTGTCATCTCACGTAGAATTCAATTAATAGCATGGGGTCCTTAGGGACAGGTTTATAAATCTGTAGTTTCCGAGAAATCACTGAGAATTGCATGGGAGAAAACACATATTCTATGATTACATAACAATCTGGTTTCAGTATGTCCCGGACATTTCACCCATGAAGCCACAGACAGACATGTGTGACGTCTGCCAGCGGAACAACACTGCAGTCATCCGTCTGGAGGTTGCCACAGTTGCTCAAGAGTTGCGGAAAAAGTATCAAGTTGCATTTCGCATTCCAGACTGCCAATAGTTTAAGTTTTTCACGAGTGATGGTAGGCCGAAGGCCTACCAAGGGTGATTGTATCCAGGATGATCAAATCTATGAGATGAGCCAAGAGAAAGAAATCCCGCTCCTACATTTACCGAAGCAAGGGTTCTTTAACCTCCAACACCACATAGACATGGTTGATTGAATTGTTTTATGTCCAAGTGTGCTATGATGCCTGGGACTACTCAAGAGTTTATCAGTCCATTCTTTTCTCATCTAGGTTGCGCATTTGTCTGGGCAGAATGTAGAAACTACTCCGATCAAAGAGAAGCGACAAACAGATGCAAACAGGGGCCCACTTCTTCAGCACACCGAAGTTGAAGTGTACATGGGATATGGAGCATCTATGGAGAGAGGCCGTTTGGCCAGTACAAGAATCATGATTATTTTAGTTGATATTCAAGTTTGTGCAGGCTATCAGTGCCGGACCGCTTTTAGGAACATTCACTATTCTCATACATGGAGTATTGGTTTCATTGTTTCATGCACTATTTGTAGGAAATGAAATACCTCCCAGACCATCCAACTGTTACGGATGTACGCTGCTTCAGGAGAGAAATGCCCAATTGAATTGATCTATTGATAGTTAGTTTAACGTCCGGAGGGCAAGTTGCATTCCAGACTGCCATTAGATTAGGTTTTTCACAAGTGATGGTAGGCCAAAGGCCTACCAAGGGTGATCGTATCCAGGATGATCGAATCTATGAGATGAGCCAAGAGATAAAAATCCCGCTCCTACACATTTACCATACCAAGGGTACTTTAACGTCCGACACCGACATGATGTGAGAGGGTCACTCATCAGCTCTGGAGGAAATTGAAGAAACCCTTTTGTCAGCTAGTAAAGAAAGCAACATACCAACAGAAGTATGAAAACAGAATTGAGTGAGCACTTTTAAGCAACTGAAGCAAGTGAATTGGAAGAACTTGTACTGTGCACATCATTCGTCAACTGATTAAAAGATTTGACAATGATTTTCGAATTCTTTCAAAAATTTCAAGAACCATTATCTCGGGGAGCAGTTTTTCGCAAACTTGGATTATCTTAGAATTCACAGACTACAACAGCAGCTGCTACAAAATATAGTCTAGTTACATTAATTTTTTATCTGATAGCATATATTGTATCTCTGAAAATGACTCCATTAAAGAAAGCATGACATTTTCTTCCACTTCGGGAATGAGCTTTGTGTTGTATTTTCTTAAGGCTCTCAGTGCCCATGTGGCAAGAGCCATAAAAGCACAGGGTGGAGAGGACAATCAGGAGACAGCTAAGTTCTTCGGTCTCTCCGACAAGATGTTCGATTGCGTCAATGTTGGTGCAGTTAGCAAGTTGATCCATTTCATGAAAATAACTTGGACTATTACCTAAAGACTTCTGCAAATGTAAAAAATAGGAATTTTGATAGATCTAAATATTTGTCTCCCAGTAGGTTCGTGAAGCAAATAGTATCCAATTCAAGACACAAGAGGTGCAAACTCGGTCATTACATGTAGTACCTTTTAATAATCTTCATAAAATGTACCCTGAGTAGGGATTTGGCTATAAAAAGTGAATATCAATCAAATTGCATTTTTCACCAAATGCACCCCTTTTTTGCCATGTAGTTGCCATGCCAACAGTGAGCACAACGCTGGAACCCGTGTCTCCGCTGGTGGCAGCAGTGGCAAGCACACTACCATCTACCACAGGTTCTAGAACAGGTGAACAGTACCTGATGATCCTAGGCCAGGAGGTGGGCACCCTGCAGGAGTCGCATGATACCTACGCATCAGTCTGGGCTGATGCAGGTGAGATGCGGCAAAGGAACCACGGGGATGAATGTGCAGCGAACCGAAACGATCTAGTGTATGATACAGACCGATATATTGCGGTTTTTGCCAACGATGTCCGCCCTCAACTTTTTTTATACTACCACCCGGATTGATTGATTGTTAGTTAGTTTAACGTCCGGAGGGCAAGTTGCGTTTTGCATTCAGACTGCCATTAGATTAAGTTTTTGTGCTTGTGACAACATGTGGGTGGGTGTGGTCACTGCCGGCGCAGCTTATGCTATGTGGCGCCAGCAGGTAGAGCACACCCGGAGGATGTGTAATAAATCTGAGGAAATCAAGGCCACCCTAGTTGCTTAAGCACGTATGGAAGTCTACAGCTGAGACGAGGTATATGACCATCTCTTCCAGCAAAGGCCGTTCCATGTACGGCCTGAAAGACTACTTGCAAACTTTAAACTAGATGCTAGCCCCATGGCCTGTATTGATTGCGACCATCATAAAATACGGCTGGAAGACATGACGCACCTGTATTTTGACTGGTGGTGGAAATTTTCAACTTTTAGAGCCATTATACTTAAACCTGCTGGTCCAGTTGCACTCATCTCTGATGCTTCCAATAGAGACTACGGGATCTGGGTGGGTCAAGACTGGTTCTATGGTTACTGGGGAAAGTCTACAGAATTTGTGGAAGGGTGAGGTCATAAAGTTGTATTTTGCATTCCAGACTGCCACTAGGTTAAGTTTTTCACAAGTGATGCCTACCAAGCTGATCAGCAATACAATGAATGTTATGAATTTGTCAAAGGTTTTGAGAATATGGGGAGTGAGTGGACACACAGTGATGGAAATAGTGATGACAACAGCCTTTTATTTGTTCACCGGATGGAAAGACAAAGAGGAAATACCCACCAGAACAGATGGAGAAGCGTCGGCTTCGGGCAAAGCGCCAAAAGGAGGAGAAACATTGAGTGAATCAGTTATTATGATCCTTATCTTGCCCTGTTCCCAGTGCTAAGATTTAAAAATGAAAATGTTGAAATATTTACTCGAGCATGTATTTTTTTAAAATTTCTATTTCATATTTTGTCCCATAGTTGGGTTTCCTTTAAGAATTTCGGTACATTTTCATCAGTGGTGTTAAAAACACTGTACATATATGTTGCGTCTGCAAACTTACTTAAACACTTAACCTATTTCTGCAATGATGAAGACATCACCCAGCATGAAAGTGTCCAGTAGATATGAGAATAATGTCAAGGACCTGAAACAAAACCTTGAAGTCAACAACCCTTTCTTGATTCGGTAAGACAGAGATGAACATCATTACTTATGCCATCCTAAAGAGAGATAAGATAGGCAAGGCAATGATGACAGAATTTTATACTCTTTGTTCTATAAATACACTCTGCCACAAAAGACACTCTTGTCACTCAAAGCAGCTCTTTCACTCGCTTCTCGATGTCATGTTTACTAAGGTGCCAACTGAACAGCTTTGAAAGGCAATACTGGAAAGCGTGAAGCGCAAAAAGACACAACTGCTCCAACTTCTAGAAAGACCAGTTGGATATCCACAGATGGACCTGCTGGCAGAGCAGCATGATGTGAATTATGACTTGACAGTTAGTAAGAGAATCATGGCAATACAATAGGATACAGGATGAGAATACCTGTAAGTAATGGTAGGACAAGAGAACAACCTTCTTTATTTTCCTCACTGCTGCTAATCCAGGTTACAGGGGAGCCAGGTGTGGGTTTTAGTGATACTGAAACTTACACCCATTATAAAATAAATATGTTCTAGCTCTGCAGCTGGGAAAAGTGACCAAATTCCATCTACCAGCAAAGAGTGAACATCTTGAGGGTACAACATCTAACATTAAATCCCTAGACAATCGTGCACACAGCACATGGTATCGTATAGTTTTCGGCGAATCTCATGAAAAAGAACATTGTACTGCAGTGTGACAATTGTGCTGTACTGTCTTCTGTCTAACGCTACCCATATACTGCAGCCATGTGATGTCTCTCTTCAAATCATTGAAAGCACATTGGCAGGCAGTCAAGGTACACCTTCCACCACCACAGTGGAACTGGCTGCCTCTGCCACCACCAAACTGGCTGCCTCCTGCGGCTGAACTGATAATCCCTTCCACTGAACTGCAGTCTCAAATCGCAATATTTATCGCAACACCTGGTCTGAAACACATTGATTTCTTCACAGTTCCACCATGCCCGTCAAGAAAACTGAAATACTCATGATTGTGGAGGCTGAGCTCCAAGCGTGGTGGGAGGAGCTAGCTGCGGCCACCCTGATGTGCAGAATGGTGGAGTGAAGTCTGTGGTTCTGGTGCTGCACCAAAAGGTGTACCCGGATATTGTGCAGTACATAAAGGAAGCTGATATCAAAGGGCTGCCAACTGACTGGGTCCAAAGTGATACCAATGACAGTGTCTGCAAAAAGACAGGACAATTTGTTAGGAGAAAGTCGGTACTTGAGGTAAAAGGCCCTTGACCTGGCCACATCGCATCTGACATGCCCATTGATGTCAAATTTTCCAAGTCCAAACATGACAAGTCTAGATACTTGATTGATTGGATTGTTTGGAAAGAGGGAAAAAAGAAACCCATTACATTTTTAATTCTTTCTCCCATAGCCGTATTTGGCACTTTGGAAATTTTGTTTTGTCTTTACCAATTGGTTTTATTTTACAGAACAAACTGATTAAGTTTATAACTTTATAAGATTGTGTCATTTCAATGTACCACCTTGCAGTACGTCCTGTGTTTGGGATGATCTCCTTTTGAAGTACAGCAGCAACAAACTCCTTCAACTGGAAGGGGAAGCGCACGGAGGCACCTGTCAGAGAAGGTTTTAATACATTTCTTGTGTAACAACTTTACAATGTAATACTAAGGATAACATGCGGGGTTTTACTGTAGTACAAGTAAACAGCCAATTTTTAAGGGGTCCTTTCACTTTTCCCTCAAACAAAGATGACAAACTATGCAAGATATCTCTGCTGAACAAGGCAGATTATAGATGGAAAAAGCATGACCAAATGTGCTCTGATCATTTCCTTGAACGTGACTTTCTAACCCTGAACATTTATAAGCTTCGTCAGGAGCGTAAAGATCTCCCAGCTATGTGTTGTGGAGAAGCAGCTACTTGAAATGAAGTGTCCATATGTGGTATGAAACATGACACCCCAAGCTGGGGTAGACGGCAAAGACATAGGCTTTGTGGAGTGTACTGGGCAAGGCCTATTCGAGCTGGAGGCGTGAAGACACAGTGGTGTGACCACCATGACGTTAAATAGTAAGTCTACAGAGGCATGCATGCAGCCGTATGAGGCATAACAGCCGATGTGAGCTATGGGCCGTTTTCAATGTTCGGAACACCAAAAACTCAGTTAACGGCTGGTCTCTCGGCTTTGAAAACCATGTAGAATAAAAGGAAATTTAATTCTCAACAATTGGAAATTAATATAGGTAAAAATACCTATGTTCCCGGTACTAAGATTGATTGATTGATTGATTGATTTGTTTAACGTCCCAGCGTACATAGACCCTAAGGGACTTCTCAGGTTTGATCGGACAATAGGTCCTTTCATTTCTCATCTTAAAGTTGCGCATAAGTGTGTGGGTGCGTGTGCGCGTGCATGTGTTTGTGAGTCTGCTTGTAGCAGTGGAACACGGCTCGTAGCAGTGAGATACTGCTCGTGGCATCGGGCCCCGCTTTATTGTGCTGCCTCACACAGGTGGTGTGCCGCAGACTGTAGACACATCATCTGGCCAGTCACATTATCCTGACACCGGCGAACCAGTCGTAGTTCCATACCAATCGGGCCAGCAGATCAGGGCTGGCGAGTATGCAACTACTTTCCGTCTGGCTAGAGAAATCTTCTCCAGCCTACCCTACCGAAACATGTTCCCGGTACTAAGATTGATTGATTGATTGATTGATTTGTTTAACGTCCCAGCGTACATAGACCCTAAGGGACTTCTCAGGTTTGATCGGACAATAGGTCCTTTCATTTCTCATCTTAAAGTTGCGCATAAGTGTGTGGGTGCGTGTGCGCGTGCATGTGTTTGTGAGTCTGCTTGTAGCAGTGGAACACGGCTCGTAGCAGTGAGATACTGCTCGTGGCATCGGGCCCCGCTTTATTGTGCTGCCTCACACAGGTGGTGTGCCGCAGACTGTAGACACATCATCTGGCCAGTCACATTATCCTGACACCGGCGAACCAGTCGTAGTTCCATACCAATCGGGCCAGCAGATCAGGGCTGGCGAGTATGCAACTACTTTCCGTCTGGCTAGAGAAATCTTCTCCAGCCTACCCTACCGAAACATGTTCCCGGTACTAAGATTGATTGATTGATTGATTGATTTGTTTAACGTCCCAGCGTACATAGACCCTAAGGGACTTCTCAGGTTTGATCGGACAATAGGTCCTTTCATTTCTCATCTTAAAGTTGCGCATAAGTGTGTGGGTGCGTGTGCGCGTGCATGTGTTTGTGAGTCTGCTTGTAGCAGTGGAACACGGCTCGTAGCAGTGAGATACTGCTCGTGGCATCGGGCCCCGCTTTATTGTGCTGCCTCACACAGGTGGTGTGCCGCAGACTGTAGACACATCATCTGGCCAGTCACATTATCCTGACACCGGCGAACCAGTCGTAGTTCCATACCAATCGGGCCAGCAGATCAGGGCTGGCGAGTATGCAACTACTTTCCGTCTGGCTAGAGAAATCTTCTCCAGCCTGCCCTACCGAAACATAGGGGGGCCTGTTCCTCCCCTTTTACATCTTTTCGAACATCTTTGTTTCCCGCAGGAAGCTCAGAAGTTCTTTCTTTCCAGTGCCAGTAAAGACGCTGTTCATGGACGACGTACCTTGGAGGTGGTCGTCCCTACTTTTCTTTGTTGCTTGACAGAAGAGCACCAAGTGCTCCATGGTCAGAGGTACTTGACATCGCTGACATACCGGTTGGTTTTCACCCTTCATGAGGTGTCCGTGTGTCAGCAGCGAGTGGCCTATCCGAAGACGGGTCAGTCTTGTCGATTCCCTCCTGGTCAAGCCTGTATGGTCGGGCTTTTTGCCTATCGAAGGTTCGATGGCTCTCAGTTTGTTGTTTCTGTCAGAGTTCCAGCGTTTCTGCCATTCCTGTCTGATAAACTCTCGGCAAATCGGGAGGAGGTCTTAGCTGCATCATCTGCAGCTTCGTTCCCTTCTATGCCAATGTGGCTGGGCAGCCAACAGAGGACTACCTCCTTTTGGGTGTCTGTGAGGTGTGAGGTCAATTGCTTAATCTCCTGCACCACAGGGTTTTTGGGGTCATGTTGGTGTATTGCTTGCAGGCACGACTTGGAGTCGGAGAAGATGATGAAGGCCTTTCGGCTTGACACCCTCATCCACTCCAAAGCACTCAGGAGAGCATGGGCCTCAGCAGTGAAGATGCTGCTTCTTCCATGTAGTGCTCCTTTGCGGGTACCAAAGGGTGTGAATGCAGCAAAGCCAACACGGTTTCCGTCTTTCGAGCCATCTGTGAACACCTCAGTGTGACCTTGATGCCGACGGCTTATTTCGGCTAGTTTTTCCATGTAGGTTTTGGTCTGGGTTTCCCCTTTCTTGTGTTCACAAAGATCAAACAGGATGGTGGGACCCGCCTGTGTCCACGGAGGGGACTGGGCAGGTCCTTCCTTCATGACCTTTGAGATGGGTATGCGGGCCTCTCTCATCAGGGTTCTCACCCTCATAGAAAAAGGCTTTTTGGCGTTCTTCTTCCTACGGAAGACGCTGTGGTCCTCGTTGAAGATGGTGTTGTGAGTTGGATTTCTCTCGTTTGCCTTGACCCTGATGGCGTATTGGAGAGACAGTTTGTCCCGCCTGAGATCCAGTGGGGGAACTCCTGCCTCCACCCGCAGACTACAGGCTGGTGAGGATCGGAAAGCGCCGATGCAAAGCCGCAGGGCTTGGTTTTGAATCGGGTTCAGCCAATCCAAGTAAGACCTTGCAGCAGATGCATACACAATCGACGTAGTCCAGCCTTGACTGGATATAGGTCTTGTAGAGTGTTAGAAGAATCTCCCGGTCTGCTCCCCACTCTGTGTGGGAGAGCATCTTCAGGAGGTTCATGGCTTTTTGGCATCTTTTCCGCAGGTATTCCACATGGGGTTTGAAGGAGAGGATTCGGTCAAACACGAGTCCAAGGAATTTAACCTGCGGTTCAACTTTCAGTGCTTTCCCGTGGAGTGTCAGTGCAGGAGCCTCCGCACACCTGCGCCTTCGGCAGAAGTGCACACAGGTGGTCTTGCTTTCTGAAAACTTGAAGCCGTTTTGCAAGGTCCAAGTCTCCAGGCGGGAAAGTGTTTGTTGGAGTTTTCTTTCAATAGTTGCCAAAGAGGTACCACTGTAGCAGATGACAAAGTCATCAACATACAGACAGCACTCCACATTAAAACCGAGGGTTTTGGCAATTTCGTTGATTTTGATGCCGAAGAGTGTTACCGAGAGGACGCAGCCCTGGGGAACTCCATTCTCCTGGTCAACTGTCTTGGACTGGGTGGCACCAAGTCGGACATTGAATGTTCTGTTAGCGAGGAAGCCTTCCACAAATAGTGGTAGTCTGCCTCGCAGTCCCATTTTCTGCATGTCTTGGAGGATGCCAAATTTCCATGTCGGGTCGTAAGCCTTTTCAAGGTCAAAAAATACGGCAGCGACATGTTCGTTGTTGGCAAATCCTTTCCTGATGTAGGTCTCAAGACGCACAAGGTGGTCTGTGGTGCTGCGACCTTTGCGGAAACCTGATTGGTATCGAGTCAGGAGATTATTTGACTCAAGATACCATACAAGTCTGTTGTTGATCATCCTCTCCATCGTTTTGGCCAGGCAGCTGGTCATGGCGATGGGTCTGTAGCTCGAAGGTATAGATGTATCCTTCCCTGGTTTCGGGATAGGCACAACTATGGCCTCCGACCAAGATGGTGGGTATTTGCCCGTCGTCCAGATGCCATTGAAGATATCCAGGAGCAGCTCGAGTTGGTGCTCTGGAAGGTGCTTCAAATTTGGTAATGAATGTCATCAGGGCCCGGGGACGAGTCTTTTGCCTGGCTTAGGGCATGCTGCAACTCTGCCATCGAGAGGAGCTTGTTGTAGTCCTCCTGATTTTTAGATAGCAGATTCAGCGGCCTCATCTCTTCCCTTTCTTTGTGTTGGTGAAACTCCTGTCTGTAGTTTGCACTAGAGGAGACCTTGCCAAAGTGAGAAAAAGGTGATGTGGCTTTTCTATTTTAGGTACAATGACCAACAGAAAAAGCAGGAAAAGGCTATTCTTGTCCAGGGAGTTGACCTTACAAGTGCCCCTATGACAGCCACTCAGTCACTGCCACCACCAAAGGAGCTTCTGCCTGAGGCTCCAAGGACTGTTGTATTGGAGCATGAGTATTGCCTTCCCGAGGATACATCAGGGCAAGCAATCTAAGGCCTTTAGAAGGGTCACCCAAATCAATCAACTTTGACAAACAATCACTTTTTCACAAGTCAATCGGGTTTGTCTTCTTTCTCTCCCCTTCAGATCCGCCGTGAATGTGCGGCGCTCCTCATGACTCCGCCCCTCGGCCCGGCAGAGCTCCTCATCAACGATCAGAGGGTTGCTGCCACAGCAGGGCCACCCTGGTCAAAAGAGCGACCCAGATCACAGGCTGCCACCAAGGCAATATTCAGAGATGTAAGTGGGGCATGGATAGATTCCTTGAAAAGGTGAATGTGGCCATGGACGGTTTTGTCTCCTGCTGCCAGCAGCATTTGTCACGTCCATGCATCCACAGACAGCTATCTCCTGGCAGCAGGATTTATCACGGCTCGGTACAGGAGGATCCGGCAGCAGCGCCAAAGGCCAGCATCCAAACCAGCCAAAAAGGGAGCCGAAGGGAAGCCGCCGGTGAGTAGCACTTTAAGGTTATCACTATAACTAACGGAAGAGGTGACGTGCACGGAGGGCTGGCAGTACACCAGCTCGGCGGGGCGGCCACCCCGAACCCGGTTAACAAAAAGCCTTTAAGAGTTATTTTAAATGGATACTTCAGAAGACGTGAAGACACTTTATGGTACCAATATCTACAGTCTGAAATTTGTTGATGGCACCCTCCAATTCCCACCAAGTGAAACGAAGGTTGTAAGGAGTAAACTATGTATCAGGCTATGAGGCTGGGATTAATCCATACTAATCCAGCCAAATGGTTCGGAATATCACTGACCCTAAGCAAACAGATCTTGACAGGAGTGAGCAATGCCTGTTTAATGCCATGTGCACCAAATGCCACTGCTAGGTTCAGGATGACAGACAGAACTACCGTAAAACCCCGCCTATAAGCCGACCCCGCCTATAAGCCGAAAGTGAGTTTAAGGACAAAAATTCGGCTTATAAGTTTTTATTTTGACATTTTAGAGAACCCCGCCTATAAGCCGACCCCCCACTTTTGAGCCATGAGGGCCAACCCAATACCCCATCCCCACCATATTTAGAGACACTTATCAATAAAATTTCATAGTTATATCACGGGTTGAATTAAACATTCATATTCCATATGAAAATTACTCTTTAGGGCCATTAAAAAAGTCTTAAAATCCACTAATTATTGTTGTATATATGTATATATATATACTATTTCTTAGATCGATTTTCCTAGTTAAACTTTTCCTAAACCCCGCCTATAAGCCGAATGTGAGTTTGAGAGGGAAAATTCGGCTTATATGAAATAAAAACACCAAATAAAATTCAGTTTATAGGCGGGGTTTTACGGTATATGTCATTGCATGTTTAATGCCATGTGCACCAAATGCCACTGCTAGGTTCAGGATGACAGACAGAACTATATGTCATGTGACTAAGATCACTGCCCTGAAATACCAAACTGACAAAACTTTCCTGGTTTACCCTTATCCGATATGAGCCGGTAAACAAGTTGATACCAATTAAAAATCTTGGATGGGTGACACATTCACCACCAAGGGTATAGTCTCGATTAATTACTATTGTTGTATGACTGCCCGATGGCGGAGCTGTCGAGTGAGTGGAGTGAGGAGGATGGAGAAGCGAGTGGGAGTGCTGCGAACAGGTGGACCCCTCTGAGTTTGAAAGCTATATCTTCATGTGTGTTGTCTGTGCTACTGAACTCTTTCATGGCGAGTATGACCTATAGTGAAAGGGTTGTTTCCATTTTAAGGGGATCTACTCAGAATTGTAAGATGCCACTCCCTCTAACCCTTACCATAAACGTACCACAAAATGTAATAACAAAGTCAACTATTGTATTTACAAGCTCTCCAGGTATCAAGTTTGTAGTGAAACATCCATGCTTTCATGGTTTATTTGTAGGAACACGTCATCCCTCCCGCCCCACCAAGGTGCTTCGGCTGTACCCTCATGAGGGCCTGCTACAAGCTAAAAATGGCCAACCATCGGGGTTTCAGGTTTTTTATTTTGCACGTAGAGACTAATGACCTTCACAAAGGCATGGTCCACTTCGTAGACGAGTTTGAAAAGCTTGTGCTTTTCATGAAGGTGAAGGTGAATGTGAAATGGCAAGAGTCCAATCTCACAAAAACTAGGCACTCTCACCAGGTAAGTGTAGTGGCTCTTAAAATCTGAAAATAAACCACACGAGCTATGATTGACAGCAGGCACCGCACAAACCGTTACAAGATGCCTCTCTACTTCATTACCGTACATCAGCCCTACCTCATGAAGCAGTAATGAGCTATCTATGATTGACGGTACGTACCGCACAAACCGTTACAAGATGCCTCTCTACTTCATTACCGTACATCAGCCCTACCTCATGAAGCAGTAATGAGTTATCTATGATTGACGACACATACCACACAAACCGTTACAAGATGCCTCTCTACTTCATTACTGCAACGACCAACTGCCACTTCATGGTGGTAGCAGCGCTCTTTGTCAGCTCAGAGAGCACCGAGGCTCTGGCACATGCTCTGGAGGTAGTAAAGTACAATCAGAAGTGGAATCCAAAGAAATTCATGTCGGACCGCTCTGCTGCAGAACTCCTGGCAATCAAGATGGTTTTCCCACTAACTACCCAGTAGCAGCTATTAGAATTAGATTTAAGATAAAGTATGCTACGAACCAGCAATGAGGTTGAAGTTGCTGGTGCTTCGGCTGTACCCTCTTGAGGGCCTGCAACAACTACAAGTTAAAAATGGCCGCCCAAAAACCTCTAGCGCTGGCTGAAAAGGCCGAAAAGTTTAACGAGGAAACCGTGAAAGCTCTGGGGGAGAGTTAAAGCATTGGGGGAACTAGTTAATAAGAAAAATAAGTAAATAAAGAAATCATTGAGAATTACTTTCTCTCAGGCTTTTCTGTAGAATTATTTTTGATACGATGATACCAGTTCTCCTGCATTTGCAGGTTACATATATACACATACATACATACATACATATACGCTTTACACCTAACAATCCAAATATATAGCTTCCATCTTTCTGCAAGGCACTTGGCATCACTAAGTCCGACATTCATGCAGCAGCGCTAGGAGAAAAACCAAAGTTCTAGGAAGATCAAGTTCAATCATAGAGCCGTCGTTGAAATGTACCGTCATGTCCACAAGAAGGTAAACCCATTTTATTCAGCCGTCTGTGCTCTCTCAGAGAACTTCAAACGAGTTACGGGCACATCGCTTCTCACCAAAGCTAAAGCAAGTCATGACAAAATTGCAAAAGAGATCTGAAAAAAAAACAAGCCATAAGAGCTGCTCTTCAGTTTTCGTGATCAATCCCCAGAGTGAAGCCCACAAGGTGAGAAAAGAAAACTACTCCCTCCCTGAGGATTGATTGATTTGTTTAACGTCCATGTGTACTGAGACATACTCTAACAATGTCAGAGATAGCTAGAGATTATGTCTTCTGAGAAATCAGTGAGTGTCACTTATTCTGATGATGGATCACAAACATAGGCATAGCGCCACAATCCCATGCAGCCAATAATATGGCTCACAGTTCCTTGACATTGATATGGTCTGGCAACTCATCAGTAGAAAATCTGCCCCCTGTGGATAACGCACCCAGAATTGATGATGTTGTACCAGTTGATCTGTTTAACCTATGTTAAGTATCAAGGAAATAAAGTAGCAATAAAGAAAGAATACAACAGCCATTTCTAAGGGACCCGATAACCCTCTAAATACTGCTGTGCCTTCCATTGCATTATCTTGATGACAACTCCCTTTATTTCTTATCAGTAACCGCTAACCAATCAACCTAGCGTAGTGCAGAAGTAGACAATGGCTGAGGCAAGAGTGGATTAGGTGCTATGAATTTGGTATGTATACTCTACATATAAAGATTGACCAGAAAATAATTGACATGGACGTAATTCCTAATTTATTGATTGTTAGTTAGTTTAACGTCCGGAGGGCAAATTGCATTTGGCATTCCAGACTGCCATTGGATTAAGATTTTCACAAATGATGGTAGGCCTTCGTATCCAGGATGATAGAAATCCCGCCCTTACACAGAGCACTTTAGACAACTCCAGTTGATTCTAAATAGCATAAGAGAGGGGTGGAAGAAGAGCAAGACACAGCTCTTTTAATATCCAGGATATGTGGAGAAGGAGATGAAGAAACAGTTGACGGTACAAAACAGTTTAATGTACTTATATGATGAATCCATTTTCTTTTGTTCTCTGCACAAGGCATGAGAATTTTCTCTTGAGTTGTGTTGAAAAGACTGTATGGCAACGAGGGTTGCCTCATGGACAGTACCTACAAAAGAGTAAGCTACTGCATGGGGCTGCACTTCATTGCCGTTCCTACAGATGGGCCGTACATGGTATACAGGACGTTTTTCTGACATGTTTTACAAGAGAATGCTATAGCTATTTCCTGAAATCCTGTCTGAATTTGTTCTTTGGGCACTTCAGTGACCCTGTGGACATGACAAAAGCATGACATGAATACATCCAGAATATATGTTTCATCAGAAAATACTTCAGAAAAGAGAAATGTAAGAGGTTCGGATGGGACTTTCAGACATTCACTTAAAATCTGAAATCAGACAAAATTCTGAACACTTACATCCCTGACTGAATAGGAAATTTCAAGAAAGGCCCAGGCAGAGAAAAGCGTAAAAGAATTGGTCACAACCAACGTGACAAGTATAGCTTAAGTTGTTAACTAAAGGTTAATGGCATATAGAAGTATTCACCATGGTAATTTGGAGACTGATCACAGTTCTGAAACTCCCTACTGTTATATTTACTCTTTGAATTATATTTAAGGCTGTTGATGCTGCAAATGCAAGATGTAGGCAGGTCTTAGAGGAATACTTAGACGAGCTTGAGGTATCACTTGAAGGAATGAACTGAATTTGACGGATGATCCTGGTGTAAAAAAGGTCATCAGTAAACGTGGATGTGAGAGAACTTCAAGACTAATGGACAATCAACATCCTTCATGTTCTCTGCATCAGCTGATTGCACTCTCCTTCAAATCCACTAAATCATATCTGAGCGGACGGATACCCTTATTTCATGTCATGCAATTTTTTTTCTCCTTTTTCAGATGTTCAAACTACACTTAGATTCGGCCGCAAGGCACGGGCTAGGCATCATTGACAACCAAGGTTATTTCGAAATAGCAGCAGATACCGTAGACGATTTTTTTTCGAAAGGCAGGCCTGTTTCCGCATTCAGTGAGTTCTACCCACTGCAGGTAAGGTCTGATCTCTGATGTCATTGCCATCCTGGGACTCCAGCAGTTACTATACAAAATTTATAAATGGTGTTGTGTTCAAAAGGATAGATTTGACTGGGTCATGGGAAGGGAATCCTAACTACGGGCCCTGAGGCATTTGCCTCCTGGGTTAGCATTAAAAATACACATTAATAAATCTTTCCCAGTATTTAAACCATTTCATTTTGCTAAGTAGATATGAAAACGTTTAACGCGGATGGTGCATCTATATGTCTCAGAGTAGCAAAAAAGCACTTCCGACAGCCAGATTTGATATCAGCATCATTTTCCATCCAAAGTTTAATAATCCTGATTAAATTCTGTCATTACCAGGATTCAACCATTGACACTAATTTGAGAAGAACGATTTAGCGGGGCACAAATAAAAAGTCAAACATATCGATTCGCCATGTCGTAGACATCTGGAAGAGTAAGTCAAAAAGACAATGCACTGGTGAAGAACCATATCACACAAAGACCAGCGTCAGAGACACAAGATGTCAGTAAGTCAGTGGTCTGAACTCTCTTCAATTGCCCGTACAACTATCATTTTGGATTTCAGAAATCAATATGCCGAAAGTTGCAATAAACTAGCTAAACTCCCGGCGACAGGTGACGGCCAATAACACCTCAGGTGAGAAAAGACTTGGCATCTCGTTTATTTTGTGAGTGTTTATCTGCAATTGCTCATCCCATATAAAACACAACAGAGATCAGACTTAGCCACAGAGACACATAGCCTATTACAACACGAAGCTCCAAACAGCTCATAGAGTGGACTTCAGAAGGAGTAGACTAACTCCTAATAACAAGTTACTTTAACACTGAATTACAGACCCCAGGAAATGTCATCTTTGCTGACTCCAGGCCTAAGTCATCTCACAAAACCAAGTAGATCAGGCTCCCTTCTCAGTTTATTCCTTCCCAGGCGCCTATATCCATACATGATTTCTTTTTTGTAGTCTGGTCTGATATATCAGCAGAAACCAGCAACGGGTAGACTGGCCTGTTGAAAACACACATATTACTGGCAAATGCAGGACTACAGTGCACACTCTTTCCCCTCCCCCCCCAAGTGAAAATTTGTAAAATTCACAAAGTAAAATTGTCAGATATAACGGGTGCGACACGAAGTGTCGCAAGAAAATTTTATGATTTTAAAAGTAATTTGCTGCATTTTATGGCCTTTCTAGAGAAAAAAGTGGTAGTAGGACAGGTATTTATGCTGCTTGCCAAATACAGCAGTGACCGCATCTATGATGATCAAATCTATGAAATGAATGACCGCATCTATGACCTGAGGGAGAAAACCGCTACCGAAGGATAGCAAGTGTTCTTTTATTTGCCTGGTTCTAGCTACCTGGGCTAGTACCGTAGTAGTCAGGGCCAGACAGGGACCACTGAAACATTCGGTTCAATGGTTCAATAACAACCCACAAGCGGTGTAAAATTGACCAGGCAATACCTCTTTTGAATGATAAGATAACAGACTAGAACACAGCACATGGTGTTATCGGTCCTTTCTTTTCTTTTTCTTTTCTTTATTCATCGCCATACAGGGTCACGTTTCTTGTTGTAAGTTCAAAATTTAGTGACATAAAAAAAGACATAACATTTATACTTTCACAATAAACAGAAAGGTCTGGAGTGCCCCAGCTCCCAGCCATCCCAAGGAAAGGTGTCTGGGCATCTTGGTAAGTATTTGTTTTTTTAACGTCCAAGTGTACTATGATTGCCTTGGACTTGCTAAAACTGGTACAAGATGGCGACTACAGGCTAGAGCAGCGAACGGTGGCTCCGCTCCCCCATATATCGGTTAAAACCCCAAGTCAAACTGAGATTCACGATCGGAACTCAGCCAAAATGTTAAAGAACAAGTGTCACTGCAGAAGGCACGGGCACATGGAACGATCAAGTGGACTTAAGTAAGACGGCTAGTCCTATGTCTCCTAGAACCCGAACAATATCAGAATCGTATACAATTCAGCCCTGTGGCCTATCGTGTAGGCTACTATCCTTCTTTGTTTTTGTTTGTGTAGTTTAACGTCCCACTGACTATGCAGGTGAGACTTACTCAAGTTTCAGTTTTCCACAACTAAGAAGGTAGGCCGAAGGCCTACCTCGGATGATCGTATCCAGGCTGATCGAATCTATGAGATGAGCCAAAAGATAGATAGAGGGACAGGGCAAGGGTTACAACTTTTTGTGTCTAGATAACATGTCATCTTGTTATCCATATTTACCATGAAATGAAAAAACTATTGTGACATCATTTCTCCACAGGTAATTAAAACATTAATCCTCTTGTTTTAGCCACTAGCACGCCGGCACTGCACTTGGGGAGAGGGCTGGAGAGATGGCTGGAGCAATCACCAATCACCACCAGCACATTGGTAAATACTGAGCCACATTTTTGAGGGATGAGGAAGACTTCAAAAAGCAGAAAGCGAAGTAGTGTGAAACAGTATTCTATGAGAAATGTACCTATTAAATGTACCTGAGCATAAGAGACTTCTGTGAGATGTCTGTGCTATATTGAGGCCCTTGAGAAGGAACTTTAGCAATGACATTGTTTATGCCAAGCGGCTGGGTATCTTCGCTGGTGTAAAGGAACCAAGACCTATACTAATTGAGTTTGAGTCTACAAGGGTGAGAGATAATGTGCTACGGAATAGGTACCAGATCAGAGACACACCTGATAAAAGGTGCAAAGTATTTACCATTGTAGAAGACCTGGAGGAGGAAACAAGCATGAAGACTACACCCTCCCTGCAATGGAATCTCGCGAGTCGGAAATTGTTGACCAGATGGTGAAATACATTGAACTTAGAAACCAGAAGTTCTCTATAACCCTCAAGACATCATTAACATATTTCTGTATGTGTCCACTATTAAGGAAGATGAGGTCAGCAGCCGGTAGATGCCATGAACGAAGGTGTAGGAACAACCAAGAGGAGCGATACATGAGGGAGGCGGAAACAGCAGAGCCATTTCTCCATCTCTAATCTATACGGCAAACCCTCTTACAGTCATTTAAAACAATGATGATGGTTTAAATTTCATGTGCTGGTAACTTGATTCCCCTAGGCTTAGTGTTTGGGATCCAGTGTTGACACGGTCCATGTGGGACATGAGGCCAACTTTATACAGAGGTGCTTCAAATATCAGGGCTCAGTGTGCCAATATTTGTCGTTATTAGTTTCAGCTACAAGACAGCTGTGCCAGGTTACTTGACAACAGAGTCACTTACCGCACCAGAGTTGTGTCCAGAACCCGTAAGTCCATCTACCGCAAAAACATCCTCCAAATGTAGTCATAAATCCCTACTTTTTTGACTCTCCACACACAGTCCGTCCAGAATTCAAATGGCTACTACTTCAGCCTGGGCCAGGACACATGGCAATAAACATGCTTAAGACATTTTGTGAAGGTTGTCATGGGGAGGGAATTGTGGAAATGTCTGAAAACGCCAAAAGATCTGCAAAGAATGTCAGTGATCCCCAAAAAAGAAAAGGTTAAAGGGATTGCTTGGGAAGCATTGGCAAAAGAGCTAATTCAATGAAAGGCACCCCTGCGTACGACCAGCAGGCGAAGCTTGGAAAAGACTGACAAAACAATGTCACGCTCCACCCGCTCAGCTGGCCCAGCCTTTAACCCTGTGGCTGGCCCCTCTGGGACGCAGCCCTTACCAGACTCCTGAAAGCGGAAGAAATGGAGAAAAGAACCTGCTCCTGTCAGGCAGAGTAGTAAGTAAATACAGCAAGGTTCATCAATGTTTATTATGCATTTTATTTTCCTAGGATTTCTTGTCTTGATTAACGTCCAAGTGTACTTTGATGCCTGGGACATATCTCAAGTTGGCGAGGAGTCAGCCACAAATAGTGGTAGTCTGCCTTTCAGTAGTAGGACATATTTTTTGCTGCTTGCCCAATACAGCAGTGACCGCATCTATGGATGATTGAATCTATGAAATGACTGCATCTTGTTAGGTAGTTTAACGTCTGTATGGCATATTGCATATGCTTTATGAAGGACTAAATAAATCGTACCACAAAAGAATTAATTATTTTGAATTTGATGCCACGAAAAGCCCCACCAAAAAACTGCAAACATGACCCCAAGATCTTAGGAAAGGCAGTTGACACAATCAAGTCAGGCCAGATGTTGTATCGGCAAGCAAAAGAAAAATTTGGGGTTCCAAAATCAACTATCAGGGACCGTGTGACGGCTGGTAGAAAGACCGTCCTGCCAGAGGCGGTCAAGACTGCTCTCGTGAGAGAAAAGACTGTTGCTGCATCTAAGGGTTTGGCCTGAGTATAGAGCAGCTGGAGGCAAAGGTATCACAACTGGCCAGGAAGCTAAACCTGAGAACCCCCTGGAAGAATTATGTTCCCGGCAAAGACTGGGTGGTTGGTCTTAGGAAACGGAACCAGATTACCCTGCGCACACCATTGGCGCTTTCCTCAGTGCATATGGGCAGTGAATGCCAAAACAGCTTATGTGACTGATCACAGCAGTAAGGCATGACACCCCTCAAGTTTTGTCGCCTTTTACGAATCCTGTATGCCCATTGGTATTGTGGAAGGCTCCCGATGAAGTTGAAGATGTAATGAAAATTTACATACAACCCGTGTGTCTATGCTTTGATACCATTAGTATACCTGTTTAGCTTGAATGCACTGTTAAGTACAATGATACACTTGTGACTGATAGCATATCTAATTTACATTTTCATCAAGCCAGGCGTGGAGGCCGAGGAAGATGTCATTTTCTGATGTATGGAGAACGGCTATTCTGAAGGATGCACAAGGCATCATTGGTAAACCCAACTGGGAGCCCCGTCCAGTATTTGCCGGTCTTAAGCAGAGTACTAGTCTCACAGGTAAGAAGAGTTGGCACAAGCAAAAGACCAGGTTCACCCAAAGGACAGCTCCTCCCCACAACACTGCAGTACCTGCATACATCGGGGCAATCGATGGCACACACATACGCATCCAGTCACTTCCAACAGGGGACCAATGTACTTCAACTACAAAGCCGCTGATGAAAGAGACTGCAGATGGAGTAAGTAAAAAGATTAAATCATTCAGAACATGTTCTGGAACAAAGTAATGCCACAGTAAATAGTAAATTTACCCCATATGTAAGGCAGGTTTCAGCCAGATGTAGACCACCAGCCAGGCCGGCCACCCGACCCCCAATTCTACCTGAATACTGGAGGAAACAAAGATTTCCCTGAGTTAGATAAAAATCCAAACTCTGAGGTAAATGCTGAACTTGAAATTGATAAGATCCTGTACTGAAAATGTTTCCCTAGTTTTGCTGAAATCTCTACTAAAGTACCGCATGTTTTTCTCTTTGATAATCATGCTTCTTCAAAGCACAAAAGGTACCGCTGCCCTGCCTTGCCAACTGGTAGGGGGTAAAAAATGGTATTGGAGCAAAAGTTCCCATCTATAAGAAAATAGAGTTCAGTCTGGGGAAAGACGTATAAAGGGTAAGAAAGGTCTGCCATGGATTGTGGATTGATATATTATTTAAATTCAATATAAGCGTGGCCCCCAGCCAGGCTATTACAGGCATCAAGGACATGGTCCCACTGACAATGCAGGTGAGACTTACTCAAGTTTCAGTTGGATGATCGTATCCAGGATGATCAAATCTATGAGATGAGCCAAAAGATAGAAATCCTGGTTGAAGAAGCATGATACGGCCTTTCCACTGTCTTGCCTGAAAACTCGTTGGCGTTTTGGATCATCCCACCTCACCAGCCCCTGACAGTAGGTGGGTTATCCACCAGCAGTGCTGACATGGACATCTGTGGCCCTCGGTAAATGAATGACTTAGATGATGACAAACTTATTAGCTATTTAAGCATTATGTGATATGTCACTGGACATCAGGCTCAAATTGCTGTGTCATGTGTCTAAGGAGCTGAGGACAAACCTCAATTAACTCAGCAAAAGCACATCATGTCGATGTCAAATCCAAAGACAGGAAATACTGATTAGCTGTGTGGGGACATTGGGGGCAGATCTAGACACAGACATTTCTGTACAACGTTGAGCCAAAAAAAGGACGAAATTTGCATGGTATTTGACCCTAATGACACTGGAATATCCTTGAAGCACGAATCAGGGCAAAGGCGGCTGGGATCTAATGATACAAAGTGACAGACCATAAACCCAATTGCAAAGATCCCTTTGAAAAAGCTTACACACAGACATGGAGTTTGTTCCACCCTGATTTTCAGCTTAATGTTACATAGGCATGTATGGGTGCAATTCGAGAAAGCTGCAAGGTGAGAAATCAACCATAAAGTGCACAACACACAATATACTAAAATACAAGCTCAAGCAATTCTGCCACTGCCATGGAGCAGACGTAGCAAGCAGCTCTAGGCCCTTTCATGCATGGGCTGACGGACCGGAAGGGATTCTACCACTTTGACTGTGGGTACTGCCGCCGCAGTGCTGTGCTGGTCTGGTAGACTGACCCCAACCATCCTGCCTTCCTGTGGTTGCTGTCTTCGTGTTTTAATAAAAGGGAGGAGGGATAATTACATTTGTTTGCTCCTGGGTTAATGAATAAATTTAGTTTTGTTACAGCAAGAATGGAAGAGAGACTACAGAAGGCCTGTCCCGCTGGCTTCCTCCACCCTGGGGCCGGCAACTGAAGGACCCATAATAGCCTGGGTTCCTGCCACTCTGGCCACCCCTTCACCGGATGAAGAGTACCGGTACAGGCTCCAGGACTTGGCCCTCATCCAGTGGCAGCAGGAGGACGACATGGCTGCTGCTGCTGCGCGGGGGATTCCGTACCGACCAGGCGCTGCCAAGACCAGCCGGATCCTTGCGACCCCGGCCACAGCGCACCCAGCCCCTGCCCCCGCTCACGCCAAGACCAGCCGGGTCATTGCGACCCCGGCCTCAGGGCACCCAGCCCCTGCCCCCTCACGGACGGCTGAGGAGACCCCAACTAGGTCCAGAAACGATGGTTAACCCAATCTTAAACAAAATAGTCGGTCAACTCATTGACCTAACAGGCCAACACAATACCCCCCCAGTCTCCCAAACGAAACAAACTCAAGAGAGCACCCTGAAAAATACAGCAAAACCAAAGGTAAACAATCCCACCGACAACATAGAAAGGGAAGAAACAGGACCACCAACTCCAACGAGGGTCAATGTGTTTTCAAAAAAAAACCCAGAACCCACACCCCCCAAACAACAAAATCCAGCAACACTAGAAGATACGGACTTGTTCAAAACCCCTGCAACCAAAAGAAACGTTTTTGGTAAAAATAATGGCAAAACAACACCCATTATTAACACTGTTAATAACAAAGATTATAAACAAACTGAAAAAGTTACCAAAAGTTCTGTACATTTTCAGAACCCACAGGAGGACAATGCGCCCAGACTCCCGGAAACCACTGCTGCCATCTGGGGCCAGGCACGGGCAGCCCTCATGGCATATATGAGGGCGGAAGTCAGAGCGGACTACTACGAGACAATCACAGCTGAAGACCTGTTAGAACTATGGATTTGTGGGAAGGCCGATTTACCACAATACCTTATCAATGAACATGTCCTATTACAACAGCTGGCAGACATCCGTAGAAAGGCAGCCATTGAAGCACAACAAGCAACAATAAGGCACCTAAGACTGGTAGCATCCCGCTACAGAACCCACGGATTTACCCTGATGAACACAGTCAGACGCCTATCAGAGGACCAACCACAGGCCCTAGAAACCGCCATCACAGCAACTAGTGGCATGGTAGGCAAATCAAAGGCCTCTCTCATCGAGGAACTAAACCTCCGGAGAGAGGAACTTCCAGAGGAAGAAATGAACCCTCTAGATTGGGCCCACTTGGCACGTGTACCAAACCAACAAATCACAGGTACCGGCCTCACCAGGGCCCAAATGACAGCTGCAAGTACTAACCCCAACAACAATGTGACAGAATGGCAGCAGCAGCCGCAACGCAGGCAGAAAATAATGAACCAAGACCATCCACATCTAGTCAGCAAAGCAATAACCAACGCCGACAGCGCCATGCAAATTTCTCCTTATTCACCAGGAGAGGTCGCAGGAAGTCCCGAGACCGTCGAGACAGAAATGAGGTCTTTTGGGAACACCCAAGGTCGCCAAGACGACCCTGGGGAACGCGGCCGCCAATCAAACAGGCGCCAGAGCCGCTCAAGATCCAGGTCCAGAAACCGAGCAAACAACTCTCGCCACCCAACCCAAGGTCAAAATCAGAATCAGTCCCAAAAGAACAACAACCCCCGACAGGAGCCACTAACCAACCGACCTCCAAACCTAACAGATTAAGAATGGGAAGTGATTCAGACGCTCAGACGCCGTTAAACCACCCTATAACAAAAACTGACACAAATCGGGCCCCATTTAGACAAACGTCTAGAAACTGTGATAAAAATACGATCAAAAATAATATATTAATGTCATCATGTTGTAAAAATAACCCAACAACCAAAGACATTACCCTAGTCTGTGATACTTACATCCAAACAAACAGTAGAAATTATACAAATCCAAATCCACAAGTTTTCGGCAACATTGGCTATGCATGTCTTACTTTGCCTATTTTCTAAATATCTAGATCTGATGACCCCGTTGTTTTATAATTCTTTTGTCATTTCAGGCAAACTTCAAAGGAGAGAGGACTGGTGAAGTGGTGGATGGGAATGAGTGGAGAAGGAGAGTGAGATTGTAGCAGACTCTGGTATAATAAACCTGCACATCTCAGACCACCTCCCTGTTTATGTCAGAATAAAAAAGCGAAGCAACGACACACAAAAACACTTTTACAGTATCTGCAGTACAGGGAGAAGAGCAGGTGCTAAGCAGGGTTCTAAAACTGTACGCTTAGTTACAGAGAAGATGGAAGGGAAGGTAGTCGGGCGTCTTCCCAATATAATCATCAGCATAGCTACGATAATCCTCAGTCTGTCCATGGTGTAGTGATTGGTATTTTTTATTTGCAGAAGGACTCAATCAGACTCGATTATGTACTTATAACACAGTACACAGAGGTAAGTAAATTGCAGTTTACAAAACTCTACATTTACATCTATTGCACATTCAGTATCCCAGTTTCAGTAAACTTTGTCAATAGATGTATTCGGTTTCAAGTGGAACTTTACACGAAACAGTCGTTAAGACAAGTAAGAAGTAGACAAAGTTAGGTCATGCTAAAACTAATAATATGTACATTAAATGGTATGTACTATTGTCGACGCCCCCAACTAACATGTGTCACAAGATAAAATACCAGATTACAACCTGACATATCATCAGCCGAGAAGGACCTGTGTGCCTCTTGCATAAACTTCAATCTACTGGAAGAAGGTGGCGAATTCACCGAGGAGATTAAGTTTTGAGAAAAAACATCATGTTGATGTCAAACTGTAAGTGATAGTATGATAACTGTTTGAGGATCAATCACAGATGAATGTTAGTGCACCAGCCTGCTAAACTACTCTCCCGCATTTTTTTTCATTTTTTAAATTTTCATATATATATTTTTTTGGTGTTGTAATTTTTGGTTGTTTAAGTTCGATTTCATATTTCATCCCATAGTTGGGTTTCCTTTTAGAATTTGAAAATATCGTCATCTCTGCTCTGCTCTGGAGGTATTCATCGTCATCCGTAGAATATGGACAACTGCAGCCAGAAAGTGTAAACGACCGGCTAGAAATGATAATTCAGGAAAAAAGTTGTGATCTTTTCATCCCTCGTTTTTATAGATTTTATATCATATAGAATCCATAATAAATAGTTTTTAGATTAAAATGCATATTGAAATGTAAAATTCCTATTGACTTTGCAGAGCAGACTTATTCAAGTTTCAGTTTTGAAAATTGAAAACAAGTGTCCTTCAGCTCGAATATGATGCTAATAATGTAAAGGTTCTCTGGCAACATCTGGAAATGCTGTAGACAAGAAACCTGTTACTCAGTCGAGCAGATCTCAAATGAGCTAAAGGAAGCAAGTGCAGACACTGTAGATGGTCTGTGACACTACAAGTAAGTAAATGACGAGTTTAACAGAGATGGCACTTACAGGTTCTTGGAATAATCATACCTTTAGCATACTTCATTTCACGCATATTAAAATTGAATAAATCAAAAATTATAGGTGCACTAGGTGTCAGATTTTATTGGCATCTATACCTCATAATGATCATCCTTACACTGTTCTTGCTCTTGGAGTATCCATTGTGAAGTATAGAAGTAACAAGAAACTACCCACTTTGTGCTTTGCTTTGCAAAATTTATCATCCATACACATATTCAACCTAACAGAAGGATAATACACACCTACAGTTGACCAGACACTGCACAGTAGCAGCTAAAGAACAGGACGAGGAGGACCCCCTACTGCTCTCCATGGCCGCTAAGGCTGTCCTGATAAGAGTCCAAGATAGGGGACCACCCCCCCCCCCTCCTACTGTCCCCCTCGTCAGGCCACCCTCCGGAGGGGGACAGCCGACACCAGGTCTGTCAACCTTTGCTTCAATGCTGCACTTTGGACTTTGAGGTCAAAAGTTCTGGATAAAGTGATTCCCGGCTGGCACACCTTGTCACCGGAGACACAACAGCAAATTCGGGAGATGATGGTGCTTTTGAAGCGGATCTGCCCGACGTGTATGGCTCTAACCAGTAGAGGTTGCGATAGATCTGGTTTCGCCGTCCGACACTGAGCACATAATATGCTCAAATTCCCAAACCATAACCCAATGACAAGACTAAGTTGCTACTATACCACTCAGCTCTCAGTTAATGGGTTTAGCAGGCATGTTTTTCTCAATTGCTTGTGAAACATCCTCAGTTCTTGTTTTTATTACCATGTTCTTTTCCATCTTGTGTTTTGGCGTTGCAGATTACAGCAGAGGAAAGAAAGAAGAAAGCAAGATGGACTCCAAACTCCTCGTAATTTGCAACAGCCAGGGAAAGAACAAGATCCAACCGTCTGAGCACTTGGAGTTTAGATGTAGGGGTCCACAATTCAGCCAGGGTGGTGGAGAGTGCTGACATCTCGAGGTAACAATGCTCATCCGCGCAATCCTCACCATGCCTTTAATAACATCCAGTTCAAGTTCAGTAGCCACTCAGCTTTCATATCCCACGGTTATGTAGCGCCTTCCTCAAGGACAACCGTGTAAGTACCAACAGGTTTTAAGTTTCCTTTCGATGAAATTATTGAGCTAATTATGATTTTTGATTTATGCAGAAGATGCTCGGTGAGGTTTTGGGCAATAGACTAACCGAAGTACAGATTGATTGATTTGTTTAACGTCCCAGCATACATAGACCCTATGGGACTTCTCAGGTTTGATCGGACAATAGGTCCTTTCATTTCTCATCTTAAAGTTGCGCATAAGTGTGTGGGTGCTTGTGCTTGTGTTTGTGAGTCTGCTTGTAGCAGTGGAACACGGCTCGTAGCAGGCAGACAGGTAGCAGACATTCGGCAATTCCGCACAGCTATGGCAGCTTTCTTGGCAACATGTGGAGTGGCAGGTGATTACATAAGTACCAAAGACAGCTCCTGACTGTAACTAACACATACCTTAACTGGCATCATTACCTAGAAATTCCAACAGAAAAGTATGAGAGAGGATGAAAAAAAGAAGATTGGTATCTATACCTTATAATGATGGCCAGTATGGTCTCTTATTATTGTTGTAAATACTTGCAAACCTTCCACTTTTTACATCCAACCTGTAGCATGTATAGATTGCAGCCACGTGTGTGCGTGGATACCGAAAGATAGATAGATTGATTGATTGTAAGTCAGACTATGCCAGTAAGTCTGCTAAGTAAGCATGTCCTAATATGATCCATTTCCTTGTTTCAGATTGTCGGCAAACGAGGAAGAATACAGCAGAATGAACACCAAACTGAAGGACATCTACAACCATATTGAAAATATCTCAAAAAGATAATCAGAAATGGTTGATTTAAAAGTCCTCATAACATGAGCCTCATGAGGATAAGGTATGACATGCCTCTTGTTCTACAGTGTGCGCAATTTGGGTTGGCTAAAGGGGAGAAAAACAAGCAATGGAGGGCCTCCTGAAAGACAAAAACAGTCAAGACTGAGGCGTTCAAGTTATGGTAACTTGGATCATTTCAAGTGTCATTTCTTCAGGTTTGTTTCATTCTCCTTTTTTCTAGTCAAGTAAAATAAAATTTAAATAAACTACAATCAGTCCTATTTTTCATCTGTTTCCATGGTTTGGTTTGGCATTGAGATGGAAATGATTGATTGATTGGATTGTTTTACGTCCAAGTGTGCTATGACACCTGGGACTTACTCTCGGTCCGTTCTTTTCTCATCTAGGTTGCGCGTTTAAGTCTGTGAGTGGGTGTGCGCGTGTTTATGAGTCCACTTGTAGTAAACATGATGGTGATAAGATAGTCAGAACTGAAAGAAAGGATGTGTGAGCTTGAAAATGAGAACTGTGAATTGCAGGAAGCAATTGATGCCTTCATGGAGAGAAAGGAGATGAAGTGCTTCCAGGGTGGGAAGTACACAGAGCAAGTGAGGATCAGATACCGATCGGTATGAGATCGAGCACAAGAAAATCTCCAAGAGTAAAAGTACTTAAGTACTGAATGTACTCCCTTCACTTTTGGTACATTTTAGTGTCAGCCTGGGTCCCAGGCCTAGAGCTCTTTTAGCAGCCTCTTATAACATGTGAGTTGTCTTTCCATTTCACAGAGACACCATCCGTTAACAGGAAAAAACAGAAGACTGTACTGAAAACAAAGCTGGAGATGGTGCTCTACAAGAAATTAGAGCTCGCTCGGCAAGAAAATGACATGCTAAGAAATATGGTCAAAGGTAAAAGATAAAAAAAAATAAGGTAAACACTTACTTCAAGCCACCCCTGCACCTGAATGATTTCAGCATTCGGGAAGACTGCATTGCCTGGTTGCAAGTTTGGTAAATACTGAGAAAAGATTGATTGATTTGTTTAACGTCCAAGGGTACATAGTACCCTATGGGACTTCTCAGGTTTGATCGGACAATAGGTCCTGTCTTTTCTCATTTTAAAGTTGCGCAAAAGTGTGGGTGGGTGTGCGCAGCCCAAGTGATAATCAGTACAACCTTACTAATAAAGACATACAAAAACGGTAACGTTCATCCGCATTCCTTTACAGGAAATCGCTGCACAGTGTTTCACTGCGTGTGGTTTGCTCCTCCAGGAGGTGGTTAGGTCACTCCTTCCCAGGAGAGGAACTATTTGCAACAAACCATTGTACTCTACATGAAATCCATGCTCAAGAAGATACTAATTCAGCAGGAATTGATCCTTCAATTGCTGAAGACCAAGAAGAACCGGAGAATGGCCGACTGCCTGGCAGAGATCCTGGTCGATCCCCTCACTACTGAAACTGAGCTCAAGTTGTTTAACAAGGACCTGGAAGACGTGACCTACGGCGAGAGTGTGGTAAGATCTCATTTACTTTAGCCTCCGTGTACAGGTTTACCATAAATTGGTCGTGAAAGATCATTCTCTATCTTAAATAATGGCTCATGGTAATATGTTAAAATGACCGGTGTCCGGCATTCGATACGGCCCTTTCTATAGTACATCTTGTCTTCCAAACAATTAAAATAAAACATTTCCCTTTTACTCTACCAGGCACACTATGGCAAAAGTTTGGCGGCAAAGTGCAGTTCAAAGATATATGCACCGCCATCACCGACCACCTGAAAGCTGCCCCAAGTCGGAAGGGTGGGAGCAGGTACCGGTACAAGAAATCACATGTTGAGCAGTAAAGGAACATTGAAGATCACGGCGAATAACAACTAACGCCCCACCTATTAAGTATTATTCAAATTAAAAAATGGTTATACATGGAAGCAATTATGGCTATTATTTTTTTTAATATCCACATGAAATTATTAAATCACTAAGAACCGCTTAACAAAGCTAGGACTATCTAAATATCATATTTAACTTGAAATGTCAGGTCATACACTATATAACATTACGTTTCTAGCACGTAAGTTCTGATATCTAAATTAAGGCACAAAAATGATTATAGTGTGACTGATCCTTAGACGGTTTAATCTCACTTGTTCTGCTCGTTTTAGCCCTCATTGTCACTCCTTTCAGTTTTGGCTGAACCGAGTACTTTGGACCTACATCCATATAAAAAGTAACAATCTGTCCTGGTATGAAGATCTAAGGCAGTGACAAATGAAAAATCTGGTGGAAGCAGTTACCGAAGAATAGTTCGCAGGCATCTTCAAGACAGCCTGAGAAAAAACCATCTCACCATAGATGGCCAGGGCTGGATTTAGAAGTGAACAACTGCTTTGTTGCCTTTTATCCTTACATGGGCTTCAGCTGCATGTACATGTATACATACTGTCCCCACTGTAGGAGGGCCTACACCACATCTTCCCACCTGAAGCAGCACATCACGTATATACACCTAGGAGAGAGACCTCCCCGTGTCCCACGCCCTGACTGTGGGCAGGGGATATGGCTGTGTCAGCAGCATGAGGCGACATCTGCGGCGCCTTAGGAGAGACCAGCCTCTGACCCCGCATGTAGAGAAATGGTTTCAGCAGAATCCTCAATACATTCACTTATTTAGGTTACTAGGGTGTAAATATGGCAACATTCTTTGAGCAGTTCAAAAGACACCACCAGCAGCAGCTAGAAGGGGTGTGGGATTTGTGGATTTGATAGGAGTTTATAGGAGTCTGTGATTCCATTGTTACACACCAGAGGACGGCACCATTGCCACCAATCTGAGTGAGTCTTTGCAGTCTACTGCTAGATATAATTTATATCTATTTGTGATTGATTTAATGTGAGTTTGGACCAGTATTTAGGTTCAGGCAACGTCAGCCATATTTATTCACGGGCATTTTTTCTATTTTATTGTACACCAGGAGATTTCCCAAGGTGCGAATGCTTGGACTGGTGGATGTTCCACTTGCCTTGCAAGCACTTCTTGGTCTTCCTCATCAGGTAAAGACAATTCTATATTAACACGCAGCCCACATACTTTCTTAAACTGGTACATTGTTCACATATTTACGTTAATCTACTTACACTTCTTGTTTTGACCAGATGACATAAAAGAGACAAAAAAGGACGTCCTAGAGACAATCGATTGGTCGTGAACCTTGGCCACAGCAAGGACGTCAGACAGTGATGAGGAAGTTTAACGCCAGGAGGGCAAGTTGCAGTTTGCATTCCAGACTGCCATTAAGTTAAGTTTTCCACAAGTGATGGTAGGCTGATCATATCCAGGATGATTTAAACTATGAGACGATCCAAAAGATAGAAATATCCACTCCTATACATTCAGCAAAGTTTTCTTTAACCTCCAACACCAAATAGACATGGTGTGAGGGATTGATTGATTGTTCATTGATGTTGGTCAAACCCGATGATGACGGTCAAACCCGATGATGACGGCCAAACCATGAAAATTTGTTCACAAGTAAGAAGGAGTGAGTGAGTAATGGATGTTTAACGCCATTTGGACAACTCAAACCGTGAAGTTTTTTTCACAAGTAAGAAGGCCTTCCTCGAATGATCGTATCCAGGATGATCGAACCTGAGATAGAAATCCCTGGCCAGCTGGACTTCGCTTGACGCAGTCATAAAATAAATAAAGTAAATATCAACATTAAGCAGGAATGGATAAAAACAGGGAAAAGCTTCACCTATCATTTCCTCTTTCTTCTATTTTTATTTCTCATTTCTTTTTTATTTCAAATGGTGTCATGCAGTTGCCAGCACACCACCATTTAGCACAGATTCATCTAGCACAGGTGAACAGTACCTGATGATCCTGAGTCAGGAACCCGTATTTACCTCGCGTTACCGACATCACACCAGATGTTCAGGAGGACTCTCCCAAGGAGTGAAGGATGTGCACCAGTCTTTTTGTCCGTTAATTCGTAACATCCTTCATGATTTTCAGTTACAAACACTTCAGCAAAAACGCGGTTTATTGTCTGCTACTAGTCAAGCTAAGTTGAAGATTTTAAATAATGAAAGAGGACAGAAGACAGGAAACTCCAGTAAAGAAGCAAAGGGCCGAAGACAACAGAGGTGGATTCCAGACTGCTACAGAAACACAGCTAATGTGTATGAAGGTAGGTGCTGAGCAGGGTTCTAAATTTGCAGGGTGTGTGGCATTAGTCTGGAGTGATACATCCCGACTCGCCAAACTATTCTGCCCCATTTTTAAAACTGCGTTTTGGATTTTTCTTCAAAACCCTTTTTTTTTAAATGTCCCTAGACCGTTACTTAACTGTAGAGCACCCTTATTCAGGGGCCTAAATTTGAATGTTTCAAGTTTCTTTTAGATTAATGACTTTCATGCACGAAATTGCTGTCTCAACACTTATAGATGCTGATTTCCTGGAAAATGTCATTGATTGGTATGTTGTTTTACTTTGTCTGTATCTTAGGTAAACGAGGATCTAGAAGTGTTAATGGATCTCCAGTGTGCCATCAGGTTCAAGGGTGGTGGGAAAAAGACACTCCAGGATGTCCTTTCAGTGGTAGATGTAAGTAACTTTGGTAATCAAAAGGTCAATAACAAATGTTTTATCATAACATTTAAATTTTGACAGCGACATTCCATGAATATATTTATCAGTTTCAACCTTCAGAAATTCTTCAGTTAATATAAATGTATAAAAATTCACTCCAGCAAGAATACTAAGTGCACAAAATACTGCCAATAACAATTCCTTGCCTAGTTGCTTAGTGTCCTATTTACTATTTATTCTTGGATTTTTTCGTTTATTTACAGGAACAAGACGTCAATACAGATTCCGAGAACTTGACAGGGTTGTTACTCGACTGGCAGACAAACTACTTGTTTTAAGAAAATGTTTTTTCTTGAAACTAGTGGTTTGTCCGCCATAGGAGTTAAATATTCTTATTTTCTTGAAATCAGATAATTATGTTTGGCTCTGTGTCTTCCTTTGGCTGTGCCCCATTCATGGACATTGTTAGGGTTATCATGTAATCCATGGGAGTGAGGGGAGAAAGGACCCATTCAGTTCCATATTTAAGTATGTTAAGGATTGTTTTGCACGTAGGGACTTATGACCTCCACAAAGGCATGGTCCACTTCATGGACGAGTTTGAAAAGATAGTGCTTTTAATTGAGGTGAACTACCCCAATTGTAATGTCCACTTTAACACTCTGTTACCTCTTCCAAGATAAGAAGTAAAATTCATAATTCAGTGCCTGGCCATCGCGGTTGGCCTGCTCGTCATTCCCCGGTTAAACGTCCTGTACCTCCGGGAAAATGCTGCGGCCTACTACTCGAAAGATCAAGTCACCCTCCACCCCATGGTGGTCAAGATCCAAGGAGAGGATGGAGAGATCTATACCATCACCTATGTAGGCATGACTAGTGTCACCGCCCACAAATTTGCTACCACCTTCTGTTTCATAAAACAATTAATTCCCATTGTAAAGTCTCAGTTCCCTTACCTTAAGTTTATTCATTTCGGGATCTGCTGCTGCTGGCATTGGCTGGAGAGTGGTCATGGCAAGGGAGCATGCGATGGTGTGGGGGGCACAGTGTAGTAAGAGCTGTGGACGAAGCTAAATACTAAATACTACTTTCTAGCCAAAAACAAAACCCAGTTACCCTACTTACAAAACCCAGTTACCCTACTTATTTTTCAGATACCATGCCGAGGCTCAAGAAATTCAAGCACACCACAGCCATGTCACGGACAAATCTTTGTGGGTTCTGCTTTTCAAAGTTATTCAAATTATGCACCGTTTACCCAACTTCCTTCTATTTTGTCTGGTGGATCGGTCAGCAACAAACCAGCAACATTCCCAGCCTGGGCACAGAAACATCCAGTGGCCGCCCTCGCGTGGTCCTGGTGGACCTTCTCCGCCAGGCAGGCCATATCTAAACGCCTCACTAGAACACCCACTGGCACTTCCGACAGACGTGAACATTCCATCCCTATACAATCCGCTAATGGATAACCCTCTTGAAGACAATACTTTCTTGGAAGCCTTCGAAATATACTGTATGGCATATCTACCACTTTTGTATGTCCACCAAAACTCAAATGGTAATGCCACAATTAATTCTGCAAAAAAAAACCTACTAGATTGTTATTTCGGTGTTGTCAATCTTTCAGATCATCAGCTGTCCACAGGGGAATTCACTCTCCTACACGTATTCATGAATCCCTGCTCTTTTGACGCCATATCTAAGTAGAGAAAACAGGCAGGAATCACAAAGTATGGAGGAACTTACCATTTTGTGCTATGGTTGTGTCTCTGAGGGATACAAGCGTTGTTACTGTTTGCGTCAGTGTGGTTGTCCCATGTCGATGCTAAGTTATGTTGCCTTTATGCCTATCGATTTGAAGAAATGCCCAATGTCCCATGTCACTAACTACTTTTTGTGCACCACTGTCCCATGTAGCATGTCACTAATGTTGATAGGCCTACCCGAGGTCTACTGCAGAATAATTTACCATAGGTCTATAGCGCTATAAAATATATGCTGGTCTACGGTAGGACCCACTATGACACAGTCATCATTGCATGGTCTCTAAATACTAGCAGCTAAATACTAGATATATACTGGTATATTCTCACACTACAAAATTGTTGCTGAAACTAAAAATCTATTTCCAGAAAATGGATAAACAGACTCGGTGCGGCAGGGTGTCGAAACGCCCACTCCCCTTTGAGGAGAGAGCCCATAAGAAACTTAACGAACCTGTAAGTTTATAAAGATAACGGGAAATTACAACAGAATAATACTACTTCACTACCAACATCTATTCATTTCATCTCAACAACTATGCATTTCTACTCTTAATTTGAGTATGAAAAAATTCTTTCGCTGTTTATAATAAGCTGAAATCATGGCCGATGTGTGGAGGTCCCACGATGGCCGGTCAGACTATGCAGGCATAACCTTCTTCCATTTTCAAGTAGTTACACCTATAGGAAAGTTTTTCAGATTTTTATTTTACTGCTTCAGTCCCCCGATGGACGTCAGGTAACAAGCTGTTCAGACATCTCAAAAAGTTAGTGATATCATTTCCTGGGTAGCCAGGGTGTGGTCTCCATGCAGTTTCCTGTACAAAGGATGAAAACGACATAACACTGATGGTAAGTCCTAGATTAATACTGATAAAACGTAACAAGGCCAAGGAGGTGTGGAGTGAATGGAGTGAGGAGGAAGGAGACGAGGAAGGGCAAGCAGCGATGGCGGAGGTGTGGAGTGAATGGAGTGAGGAGGAAGGAGACGAGGAAGGGCAAGCAGCGATGGCGGAGGTGTCGAGTGAGTGGAGTTAGGAGGAAGGAGATGAGGAAGGGCAAGCAGCGATGGCGGAGGTGTCGAGTGAGTGGAGTAAGGAGGAAGGAGACGAGGAAGGGCAAGCAGCGATGGCGGAGGTGTCGAGTGAGTGGAGTAAGGAGGAAGGAGACGAGGAAGGGCAAGCAGCGATGGCGGAGATATTCGTGATCATCCCTAGGATTTCTTCGCTGCCATGACTTCAATGACCCATGCATGGGAGTGTGCAAGGAGTTGCCAGCCTTGCACAAAATACCTAAAGACTGCTTCACCCGTCTAGTCGCTGGAACCTCAGATCCCTCTGTTAGGATACGAGCAAGAACCGACCATTTTCTTCAAGGACACTCATCAAACTTCTATCCAAACCTTCCATCTGCAGACGCATGCTTTAACAAGGTTTACATCCCAACGTCTCATAGAACAGTGAGTGAATTCTTGACTGATATTTTGGACTAGGCCATGAAATATAGAGGTTATTGCTGTAATCTGTCAATAAATACAGTGACCATCATAAAAATAGTATAAATAACTATAACACTAGTCCAGGGGATATTGGCTCATGATTCCCAGTTTGGACTTATATTTTTTGTTAGATTACATTATAATAGACCAAGATGATCGGCACATCTCTTTGAAACAATAAAATGTCATGACAAGGAGGCAACCTCAACACAATAACTTAACGACTACCATGGATCAGTTATCAGGAATTTTTACAGCACCATGTTAAGACCTGACCACTGCAATCTTTTCTGCACTTGCTTAACAAGACATGACCATGTGATAAGAGCATCAAATAAACCCACTGTGTCGATCAAGTACAACATTGACAAGGTACAACATATTGCTTCTAAATTGGATGCTCTTCTTGTCCCAATTGATAACGTTAAAACAGATCTCGTAAATTCAAAATTCAAAGGATATGCAGAAATTTGAGAAGAATGGAGGACCCATCTTTTTTGCAATGACATTTTATTTGACCGGTCCTGAAGTTTTAAAGAAAGAATCAGAGAAAATCTTGAAGGATCTCTTTTCAGCAGATGGGTTCAGTGCTTCATATCAGCCTATTGTAATCCCGCAGAATTACAAACCTAGCAAGGAGGAAGCCTCACTAAAGATATACACAAACATGCAACCCTGGGCCTATTGGTGTGCTCTATTAACAACAATCGGAAGAGAGTACAATGAGTCTAGGCTAGAAAGCTGTAAAAAGAGAGTAGTGGGAGCATGCAAGTCGGTGGGAGAGGAAGAGGCCATACCCACCAGTGTTGTGGGTGCTAAGTACAACTTAAAACTTAAACCACGTAGCCTATACCACATTTAGGGTTACATGCCTAGGCTATAGCCTACACCATGTCTTTCTTTGGTGTTTTTGGTACAGTCCCGCCAGTCACCATAGAAGAGATGGGGATAGGGGGATCTTCATGGCAGAACTGAGCTGAGAACTGAGATCGTTCAGGATCGGGTCAAAGACTCGATTGTGCCTGTAGATTGAAGGAAAAGGCGTGCATGGAGAGGGTCTTGGAGAGGAATGGTTCCGCAAGGTATTCTACCAAGTATTGATACCTTGCGGAAAAATGTTCTAATCCTCTACAGCCATCTGAGCACAACAATCAGTTGCAAAGTACCAATACTGGATAAACAAAAGCAAACCTCTCAGGGATGATACATAGGTGGCCAGACCTTATGCTTTATGGAGCCAGAACCTCCAAACCCTAGGCAGAATGATTCCATAAAGAAGATAAACTCTGACATTGTTATGATTAACAATGTCTTTGGCTTGACCTCTGCACAAAGAGGATGCAGTCTACCAAAACAACTCTAAGAGTAAGAAGGAGATCCCAAGAAAAACATACGGAGACACCCTGGAAGCTTTACAATGGACTTAAGTCCTGATGACATTTTGGAAAAGGAACTGTCTAGCTAGCTTTTGACCTACATCCATATACAAAATGACAGGCAAAATGATATTCACCATTAAGACACAACAATCTGTCCTGGTATGAAGATCTCAGGCAGTGACAAATGAAAAATCTGGTGGAAACAATTACCGAAGAAGAGTTCCCAGGCATCTTCAAGAAAGCCTGAGAAAGGACCATCTCACCATAGATGGCCAGGGCTGGATTTAGAAGTTAACAACTGCTTTGTTGCCTTTTATCCTTACGTGGGCTTCAGCTGCATGTACATGTATACATACTGCCCCCACTGTAGGAAGGCCTATACCACATCTTCCCACCTGAAGCAGTCGTTAAGACAAGTAAGTAGACGTAGTTAGTTCATGCTGAAACTGCTCTTGAGTTTTGACAAGCTGGAAAAAGCGAGTAGTGGGAGCATGCAAGTCGGTGGTAGAGGAAGAGGTCATACCCACCAGGGTCGTGGGTGCTTAGTACACCTCTAACTTGTTTCAGCGTCACCCATGGCCTGGCGGAGCAGGAGGGCTTCTACCACCATGAGTGCGGCCCCTTTCGCCGGAGCGCGGTACTGGGCCTGTTCGGGTAGGCCTCCAACCACATCAGCCAGGCAAGGGGGGGAAATAGTTTGCTGGGAAGGGTCTGCACGATTCCATATTGTTTGGCTAACCGGCTGTTATGTTTGTTTTATTCTGCAGTGTGACGATGGAAGCCCGGTTGAAGGACTGCCCCATGTGCCTGGCCATGGGGGCCCAGAGCACAAATTGCCGTTCAATCTGCTCATGCGGAAAAGTTCACTACCAGTTGCACACAAGGTGCAGGGAAGGGCCGCCCCGTGGGGCCCTCTCGCGAGATCTCACCCGCTGGTCCGCACAGCAGCAGCCACCATCTTGAATGTTAGCAATGATAAGCACAACTCTGCAATAAAACCAAAGAAGAAAAGAGGAGTAGGTCCATGACCCCAACGAGTAGGACAAGGAGTGAGTACCTTGTTCCCTCACCTGAGCGACATCTGTGGGCAGTGCAAGCAGGCAGGGTCCAGCAAGGTGTGTACAATGATGCTGTAAAAGACAGTAAAGTTGCTATTTGGAGCCCACTCACTCCTTTGTAGTAAATGTCAACGAGACTGCCACCCTGGAGCAGTAAACCTGGTCAGACCGTCATGATAATGGGAGGGTTAAAGGACCTGACATCATGCCTGAAAGCTGGAAAGAGGAAACTCTAATAAGGCTAGGATCTATGGCTATCATTCAAAGTAGCAACTATGCGGCCTGGCATGCTCCTGACACTAAAATTGTGTTTTGCCCCATGGCCCTTCTACTGCGCCCTACCACCCCCGTGCTCTTCTTGACCCAATTGATGACGTTAAGTAACAGATCTCGGAAATTCAAAATTACAAAGGATATGCAGAAATTTGAGAAGAATGGGGGACCTATCTTTTTTGCACTGACATTTTATTTGACTGGTCCTGAAGTTTTAAAGAAAGAAAAGTGGACGAGATTGGGAGCATCAAAGAGGGAGAAAAAGAAGTCACTGGCCCGATTCGTAATCCCGAAAATGAAAAAAGAAACAGGAGGAGAGAGGAAGAAGAGGTAGGAGACCAAAGAGAGAGCCCCCCCCCCCCCCCCCCAGGGAGAGAGGGAGAGGGAAATCCGCACGGAGCAGTCCCCAAGGTCAGGGGGATGGCTCTCGCTCCCGCCATTCCGGCCGATCCGCCGGAGATCTCGCGCGGAGCAAGAAGTCCCGCGGGGGCACGAGAAACAAGCAGTCCGCCAGGCCGGAAGAATCCGCACGATCGGCAGCCCGGTCTCGTGCGGAGCGAGAGGGAGCGTGAGGTCGCGAGAAGTAAACAACAAAAACTATCCGCCAGCTCCGCTGAGCAGGAAAGAGTGCCAGCAACCTCGGGGAGTGTTACGATCGAGGAGCCAGCGGATCGGGGGAGTGCTGCCAAGAAAGAGGGAGCCAGTAGCCTTACCGGAGGATCCGGGCATCATAAGAAACAAAAAGCGGCAGATTCTACCCAGGCAGCTCCCCTCCAGAGCGTGGTGAAGATACCAGTACGAGTGAGTAAGACCCAGACCACAGCTGCCCAGTTGACAGGGCCAGAGCTCCCAGAGCCTGACGTGGAGTTGTCCCCTGTTCGAGTGTGTTTGGAGGAGGGGGAGGAGGGGGAGATGTATAACTGTACGGTATGAAACGCCACCTTCTCCAACACCTCGAACAGGGCGAGGCACATGAAAGAGGCCCATGGTCCCCCCATGGGATGGATGTGCCCATTGGAGGGGTGTGACGGGGGGCACCGTGTGGCGGATGGCCATACCGCCTACACGGCCAAAAGAAAAGGGGACGTACAACGCCACATCAAACGCCACCACGGGGAACGGGGCGTTGCCCACCCCTGGTTCGCGAGCACCCGGGTTGTGGAGGGAGCGCGCAGCAGGGGGTACCTCAGCTACCCCAGGTACCACCGCCGGTAGCTCCAGGCCAGCCACCCCCGCATGGTGACGCTACAGCCTCCTCCTACGACAGCGGAGACAGAAGCCGTCGTCAGCACTCTGACTGACGGAGTGGAGGCCGACAAGATTTTGTTTGTGTGTGTAGTTTAACGTCCCACTGACTATGCAGGTGAGACTTACTCAAGTTTCAGTTTTTTGGGCAGGCCTTTGTTATGTTGTAAGTCTACCACAGCATGGGAAAGCGCAGCCATAGGTATAGTCAGGAAGCAATGAATATACCTATGGCTGCGCGTTCCCATGCTGTGGTAGACTTACAGCATAACAAAGGCCTCTCATCCACAAATAGTGGTTGTCTGCCTTGCAGTAGTAGGAGCCATGCAGACATTGACGTCCCACAACCAGCAGCAGCAGTCATTGAACCACTTGTATTGTGTTCCTTTCTTCTATTTATTCATGCCTTTTCTGCGTGAGATTCTATGTCAAGACCATATGGTATCGGCAAGTCTTCTGCTATTACAAAGTATCATGGCCTGCAAGAATTCACTGAAGTCTTCATGAAGCCAGAACAAAATCAACAGGACAAACTCAGATTTGAATGCTAAGCATGTCATCAAGTTCACTGAGAAAGTCGTCACAGAGAAAGTACTCACAGGATCTGTCTATCTGTGACCTGAGCGGCTTCCACCAACATCTGATGCAGGCAAATTCCACAGCCAGAGGGTCTACCTACAGGTACAGGTCTGGCTAGGGAATGATTAAAAGGCAGAGGTATGGGGTTGGGTCCTGAAGCCCCACATGGTTGTCATTACTGTGACAAGGGTTTATAGACGCTGAATGTATTTGGAAATATATAGATACAAGAAATTGATAATGGAAATTGTATCCCGTTAAATATTTACATGAATTAATATTTTTCAACTTGAACCTGAACCCAAAATTCTTTTTAATACAATCTGAACACGATTTTCAATTTTGTATCTCCTTTCCAACTTGTCAGGACATGTTGTGGATGGGAGTTCAAAGTCAAACCACTTCTTGAACCTAGATTGGGAAGCCATGTACGGGGAGCACTTGGGTACGTACTATCTAACCCTACCACCTGTCTGAGAACAACGCAGAAGTGCTAGGCCCCGCTGATCTGGGACTCAACACACGATACCAGGAGACCTACGTTACAGCACTACCATAAACCTCAGCCAAAGCTTGTATTATGTATTTATTTGAAATAGAGATGAATAAACTTTATATTTAATATTGAACTAATAGACGCGCTGACTGGTATGTAGATTAAGAACAAACAGGAGCTTGTCAATCTCAGGAACACTTAATGCTTCACTTGATGAAGTGGTGCGGAGATGACATGGTTCTTATCGACTCAACCTACCACACCACCAGAGACAAACTTTCTGAACTTGTGCTTGTTGTGCCTACTAACGGCCGCTTCCTGATTTTTTTTTGAGTCGGCAGAGAAGAGGAATGCTGGCAAGTTCGCCCTGGGAGACACAATGCCCAACCTCCACAAGAAGTTCATATCAGAAAACCCTGTGGCTCCCCCCTCGTTCTCCACCTTCCACAGAGGTAGGTACAAAAGCTAAAACAATCAAGCTAAACAAGTTCTTGAAGAGGAGTGTGTGCCTGTGTAAGGCACACGCAAACATGGGCCTTATGCTTGACGCTGTCACGCAGTACCCATCCTGCCCAAATCTACATCCGCCCTCATTAATGAGAACAGTGACGATGAGATCGAGGCTAAGCTCGAAGCCCTCCATGAGACGGTCACCTATGACAGTTGGTGTAAGGTGCAGAAAGTGTACTGCAAGAAGGTGCCGGAGAAAGCGGGGAACCAAAGGGAAGGCGAACACAAGACGTCCGCCAAGGGTCATGGTAAGAAGATGGTCAAGGTGACAGTCACCCACACCAAAGTGGTGACCCAGACCGTGCTGAAGGCCGCCTTCATCAGGCTCTTGGTGGACAGCTTGCCCGATTTCAGAGCGCACTGTGCAAGGGTAAAGGAGCAGCATGACCAACTGACGCTGCTCCTGGAAAACCTACCCATGGGGCACGGCATAATCCAGATGGATTATGCCGAGAACTGGGATTGCGCATACCTGCGCGAGATTGCAGCCGCCTATTACTCCAAAGACCAGGTAACCCTCCACCCCATGGTGGTCAAGATCCGGGGAGAGGATGGGCAGATCCAAACCATCACTTACGTGGGCGTCACTAGTGTGACGGACTACAAGTTTGCTACCAATTGCAACTACCGCTTTATCAAGCAATTAATTCCTATTTTAAAGGCTCAGTTCTCTTACCTTAAGTTTATTCATTTTGTTACGGATTCACCGTCTTCCCAGTACCGGAACCGGTATACGGTGCAGATGGTGGCCCGCTTCCTACGCCTGTTTGGCATTAAGTGTTGTTGGCACTGGCTGGAGAGTGGCCACGGCAAGGGAGCTTGCGGTGGTGTTGGGTGCACCCTGAGACAGTTGGCAGACAAGAGTTGTAAAAGGGAATCAAATCATCCAATCAGCTGCAGACTTCGCCAAGATCGCCCTCCACACCAAGGTGAAGATCATCAGAGCCCCCCTTGCCTTGGCCTGATGTCTATGCATCAGGTCGTAGCCTATCGTGGCAAGGTGTTCATGCGGCCTACATCATGCTGCAGGCCATGCTGTATGTTTGGGGGACAAGTGTCCCAGCTTGTGCCCCTTGGGTTGTTATGATTAACAATGCTTGACCTCTGCACCAAGAGTATGCAGTCCACCATAACAAATTTAAGAATAAGAAGGGAGATCCCAAGAAAAGCATAGGGAGACATACTGGAAGCTTTACAATGGACTTTAGTCCTTATGACATTTTAGCAAAGGAACTGTCGGGCAAGCTTTGGACATACATCCATATTTTAGCTGGTCTCCCACTGCCCCAAGAAGAGGCGACATCTGTTATTCCAAGAAGCCTGTGAATCCAAAAGCCGACGCGGTAAAACTAAGTGTAAGGAGTAAGAGCAACAGCTGGCCAACATAGCATAGACTGAACAGGCAAGGCATCTTGACAGGAAAAGAAAATTCAATTCCTCTTTCAATTGCATAGACGACTGAAGAAATTTTCTTGCGTATTTCTACTCCTTCTTGCCCCCACCATGAAGGTCCCCACTAGCACAGGGGGATTTCACTTACCAGTTATTAGAGAACAGCTATAGTATCAGTTCATACATGCCAAGTGGTAGAAATGTATAGCAAGGATATGGAACCATTTTTGTTCATGTTGAACGATAGACTATGGTGAAAAGTACAATGAAAAATATAGATTGGAATTCTAGGTTCTAGAACAGGTGAACAGTACCTGATGATCCTAGGCCAGGAGGTGGGCACCCTGCAGGAGTCGCATGAGGCCTACACATCAGTCTGGGCCGATGCACGTGAGATGCGGCAAAGGAAGCACCAGGATGAATGTGCAGCAAACCCAAACGATCTAGTTTGATTGATTGATTGATTGGGTTGTTTAACGTCCAAGCTAACGAGGCTGATGGCTGAAGCACCATATGAGCCTGAAGGGATTCTCATCCTGCACAAGAAGTTTGTCCACCTTAATAGCAAGAAAAAGTCTCGTCACTTCGAGAACACCATGACTGACAGAATAAATGTGACTTTTATGCATTCGCAAGCTGCTTGGTAAGCTGGTTAACAGTGAGCTTTTGCAACTTAAGAGCCATTGAGAAGTAAATATTGATTGATTGAATGGATTGTTTTACGTCCAAGTGTGCTATGACGCCTGGGACTTACTCAAGAGTTTAAAGGTCCAACACTCTTCAATTTCTTTGTAAATATCCTGATGCAGTCGCTGAAACAATGTTCTACTAAGATGTACGCGGCTGATGTGGTATTATACTCTGAATACCCAGCAGTAGGAACTAGGTGGGGGGGGGGGGGGGGCGGTTTGATTGATTGATTGATTTGTTTAACGTCCAGACGTACATCAAGTACCTCACAGGATTTTTTGTTTGTTTGTGTAGTTTAACGTCCCACTGACTATGCAGGTGAGACTTACTCAAGTTTCAGTTTTCCACAAGTAAGAAGGTAGGCCAAAGGCCTACCTCCAATGGTCGTATCTAGGATGATCGAATCTATGAGATGAGCCAAAAGATAGAACTCCCGCTCCTACACATTTACCGATAACTAAATCATTCATGATTTTCTTAAAGGTGTACACTCAGGGAGGAGATCGTGCCCATGACATTGTGAAAAGCTTTACCAACCGTTTGGCAACAGTTTAACTGACAGCCTCTTCCACTGAACTGCAGCCTCAAATTACGATATCTATCGCAACACCTGGCCGCTTGATCAATCCAGTTGTAGGGCTGTGCCTCACCAAGGAACTAAAAGACTTCAACAAGGCCATGTCCTCTGTGCCCCAATGTGTAGAGTGGGCATTTGGCAAGGTCATACAGTACTTTGCATTTGTGGACTTTAAGAAGAACCTGAAAGTGTTGCTGCAACCAGTGGGAAAGTACCTTGCGGTGGCTTCTAGCAAACTGCCACCGCAGTACAATAGAGAATAAAAGGTACAAGCTATGTTGCAGCCTACCACACAATTATGAATAATGTACAGCTCTTTATGTTTCTCTTTAGTGTACCTAGGCCCATTTATTTTACCAACTGATCATGGTGAAAATCTTTTGCAGGAAGCCCATGGTTTGTGACAACTCAAGAGCCATAGCCCTGCCTGCCTCAACATGTGGCCAGTTCCATGAGGCAGGGTATGCGGGTACATAATCCGTCATTTACAAGACAGGTTAGGCAAGGTAGCAGTGAAAGATCAAGATCTCCACAGACTTAGGCAAACTGTCTGCTCTACGCCATTCACGACGTCCTGCAGTTGCCAAGAAACCACCTTGATGTTAGGTAAGCCATAGTCCAGCATGTACGTCAACACCGGGAATGGGCAGAGGTATGTAGGTAAGCCATAGTCCAGCATGTACGTCAACACCGGGAATGGGCAGAGGTATGTAGGTTTATTTGCAGCAGAGTTGCAGCACTGCATACATTGGTGACTTTGTAGGTGCCTTGAAACTCAGAGAAGAAGATGGTATGCAAGAAGCATCATGCCATGAATCTTCGATTAGGACAGTTAAACTTTTAAAATCTCATTAGCATAGACATTACTCTCATGCTCATAATTGTCATGCTCTAAAATTGGTGTATACTTATAGAAGAGGCAGGACCAATAAACCACACCGATGTCAACCAACCAGTTGGTGCTATTTTGGCAATACAAGTGGCAGTGCTAAACCATAATGAGCACTGCGTCCAAGAGGACTTTAGTGGAGGCAAGTACAGGGAGAGATGGCGTCGTGAACACACAGTGGTGTGACCACCATGATGTTGAATAGTAAGTCTAAGCCGTACAGGCGGCCTTGCATGTGGAGGCGTGCGCTGGTTTCCTTCCCAGTAGCAAGATAAAAACTAATTTTTCATTGAATATCGAGTCAATAGGGCTTGCTACCAACAAGGTAGCCTGCCAAACCTGTCTCTAAACATTTTCTGCAATGCTTAACAGATAGGGAAACTTGAATGAATCAAAAGCTCGTGCAGAGTACAGGGCTCTGTTGGCACACTCATGTCAGGCTAAAGGTAACAACTGCTATTCAGAAGTGACTACAAGTAACTTGGGGCTTCACCAGGCAGAAAAATCACATGTCAATGTTGTGTCACAGGATTCATAGAAGCAACAAGTTTAGGATTGATTGATTGATTGATTTGTTTAACGTCCCAGCGTACATAGACCCTAAGGGACTTCTCAGGTTTGATCGGACATTAGGTCCTTTCACTTCTCATCTTAAGGTTACGCATAAGTGTGTGGGTGCGTGTGCGCGTGCGTGTGTTTGTGAGCCTGCTTGTAGCAGTGGAACACGGCTCGTAGCAGTGAGATGCTGCTCGTGGCATCGGGCCCCGCTTTATTGTGCTGCCTCACACAGGTGGTGTGCCGCAGACTGTAGACACATCATCTGGCCAGTCACATTATCCTGACACCGGCGAACCAGTCGTAGTTCCATACCAATCGGGCCAGCAGATCAGGGCTGGCGAGTATGCAACTACTTTCCGTCTGGCTAGAGAAATCTTCTCCAGCCTGCCCTACCGAAACATAGGGGGGCCTGTTCCTCCCCTTTTACATCTTTTCGAACATCTTTCTTTCCAGTGCCAGTAAAGACGCTGTTCATGGACGACGTACCTTGGAGTTGGTCGTCCCTACTTTTCTTTGTTGCTTGACAGAAGAGCACCAAGTGCTCCATGGTCAGAGGTACTTGACATCGCTGACATACCGGTTGGTTTTCACCCTTCATGAGGTGTCCGTGTGTCAGCAGCGAGTGGCCTATCCGAAGACGGGTCAGTCTTGTCGATTCCCTCCTGGTCAAGCCTGTATGGTCGGGCTTAGGATGACAAGCCTGATGTGTTCAGTGACTTTCACAACACTCATGTCATCATGAATACAATTTCCTGTGGACGTTGGTAGCTGCGCAGTTGCAGTCCGGCAGGTCGTGAAACTGTGCATGAAGCGTCTTAGAAAATATGAGCCAAAACTACCAAAGAGAAGATTTCTTGTCATGTTTGTAAAAAGTTCATCCTCCCTAACTGTCCCGATGCAAACAGAAAGGCATATTGTAGCGGGAAACGGCGGCGGCGGCGGCAACGATGACCGTGCCTGTGATGTCACCGACTGACCCCTCCAAATTTAGTGTGTTGCCCTAGATCCTACAGTCAAGTCGTAGTAGGTGCGCCTCCGCCTTGGCCAGGGATCAGCTCCAACAAGCCAGCCTAAGCTACTCCATTCCAATCTAGTTCCGGTAGGGTGTGTTGATCATTGTATATATATATTTGTACCTGTTTCCCACAGTGAAATACACATAATTTGGCAGCAAAGACCCAGACTGCTTTGTGGGTGTGAGCGAGGTTATACGTCACTTATTCCCCACCACCATGGCATTCCTGAAACAGCTTATCAGAATACATTTCCCGAACCCATGGCTGCAAAATCTGAGCAGCATATTAGAGGAGAATCAGGAGAGTTGCTAAGTTGAAAACAACAAAGAGAACATGGCTATAAGAATCTGCTATCAACACACACCCTCCACTGCTTACTGGCACCATGGTCATTCCCATGTTAATTTCCAGGCGGGAAGATACTGAGGCTTATACAGACAAAGTCATCGCTAGTCAGGGCCAGTGTCATGTGCACTGGGCATACCATGTTTGTTTGTGTAGTTTAACGTCCCACTGACTATGCAGGTGAGACTTACTCAAGTTTCAGTTTTTCACAAGTAAGAAGGTAGGCCGAAGGCCTACCTCGGATGATCGTATCTAGGATGATCGAATCTATGAGATGAGCCAAAAGATAGAAATCCCGCTCCTACACATTTACCGAAGCAAGGGTTCTTTAACCTCCGACACCACATAGACATGGTGTGAGAGGGACAGGCCTTTGTTATGCTGTAAGTCTACCACAGCATGGGAGAGCCCAGCCATAGGTATAGTCGGGAAGCAATGAAAACTCCAAGCTAATACAAACTGTGTGATGTTATCCTGACTATGTTTAAATGGGAAAATTTATTTATTTTCAGCTAGAGAGATGAAGGAGGACTTCCTACAAAGGCAAAGTCAAGTCCTGGGGACGCGAAAACCTAGAGGAGCAGAGGAAAAAGCATTGACCCAATCACCACCGGCAGACCAACGTGAGAATTGCAAGAATAAATCAAATCTCAAAGGGCGGTCGGATATTCCCAGTCTTGTAGAACTACAAGAACTTGCCTCCACTTTGTCTTACCATGCAGAATAGACATCCTACTGATGTTCTGTGAGATCCCTCTTTGTTGTTTCCATGCAATTAATATAACATAATCCATACCATGTACGGTCAATTCCTACCATATTGCAGCCAACTCAATAACCCTATAATATGCACCATTTTTATGTTATAAGACAATTCTGTGACCAACTGACAAAGTGCATACGACAATAAGCCACACTTATATAACACTGATGCGTGTTTATTTGACCAGCATGACTCGGAAACTTTTCTTGAAATAAGATACTTAAATTTGGCTGTGCGTCTTCCTTTGGCTGTGCCCCATTCATGGACATTGCTACGGTTATCATGTAATCCATGGGAGTGAGGAGAATAGGCTCATTCAGTTCCATATTTAGATATGTTAAGGATTATTGTTTTGAACGTAGGGACTAATGACCTTCACAAAGGCATGGTCCACTTCATGGACGAGTTTGAAAAGATAGTGCTTTTAATGAAGGTGAACTACCCCAATTGTAATGTCCACTTTAACACTCTGTTGCCTCGTCCAAGATACCACTGGGTCGACAATATGAACGCCTATATTTCTAGATGTGTGCACCACTACGACGCTAGTGAGGTTTACTTTGCTCCCGAAGCTTTCCTGGACAAGGATGAGCAGCCTATCCTGGCACTGTCCAGTAATGGGTTGCACATCAACACTCAGCCTGGGGTCGCCAAACTTACACAACGAATAATAATGGTCCCGGGAGATTGGTGCATTCAGTGTACCCAATGTACACCCAATAAAATGATCAAGGAAGATTGGATAACCAGAAAATGTCAAAGGGACAGTGTGCGTTTGTCAGTCCTGCATGTAGACCCGGTAGGTGCAACCATAACTGCAGTTTGGCATATTGATGGCAATGACAAACTTATGAAGTAGTAAGTACTCTGATGAAGATTGAGTGCACACAGCTGGTCTTGCTTTCTGAGCTTAAACACAAGAAAGTAAAAACAAATCCATTCACAGGATTATTTTGTTTACTTTGATTAAAAGCAGAGGTTAAAGTTAGCAGCCGTATTGAGTAGTCATTTTCTATGGCAGAGACGGGGACCAACACAACACGCCACCCAGTCGACAGCCCCATCCACCACTCCATCAAAAGCCCCAGTACAGCCGTCCAAGACCTCACAATGGAGGGCAAGGAAAATGGTGGAAGAAGGCAAGGAGCCTAAGGCCATGCGCCGGTATCTATGTGGACACTGTCAACAACCTGGGACCGCAGAACTTTTTTTGAACTAAATGGTTCAAAAACTTTTAAGTATTGTCCACAGATGAAGGGTGACAATGGGGATCCTTTACCCTATTTGGTTTGGTTAACTAAGAAAACCCTAGAATGCGATTCAAGGGTGAATATTACCAAGCTGTAAATTCTTTGTTATATCAGAATGAAGACAAAAAAAAACTAATTCTTTAAACTATTTATATTTTATATACAACTATGCACATTTAACTATACTATGCTAATCTGCTCTGTATCCTTCCAATCTTAGTATATGTACTGCCGAAGCAAGTGGATCAACTCCCACCTAATGGCACCCGGGGAGGAGGTCTATGTAGTTTATGATGAGGGGCTATAAAGTGGCAGTATTTCTGCAAGTATCCTGAGTTTTTTGATAGTGGATACAACATACAAAACAAAGAATATGCTTATATCAGCATAGTGGATACCTTCCGTCGGGCTCGAGGAAATCTACGCGCGCACGGAAAGACCAGGCAGCGAATGGAGACCACGGCTCTAATAGCCACTCTCATATAGACGGTTATGTGTTTAGAAAAGGGGATGGTAGAAACCGGTTTAAGAAGCACTCCCATCTCCATATAATTGATTGATTGATCTCCATCCACGCCAAGTTCAGTCATGTTTCGCGGGCTATTCCACATGGCCCTTTGGGATGCAGTACGAGAAAACGATGGTGACCGTATCATCGCTCACTGGAAATTTCTCATGCCACACTGTTTCAAAGCCAATCACCCAAAATACTACATAAATGGGGAACACCTACTGAACAACCCCAGGCCGGCCTCTGAGAGAGTGGCCTTCCAGTTGATTGATTGATTGATTTGTTTAACGTCCCAGCGTACATAGACCTTATGGGACTTCTCAGGTTTGATTGGACAATATGTCCTTTCATTTCTCATCTTAAAGTTGTGCATAAGTGTGTGGGTGTGTGTGGGTGTGTTTGTGAGTCTGCTTGTAGCAGTGGAACACATCAAGTATCAGAATTTTAGGTTTATTGTGTTGCACGTCGGGATGTGTGCCATATTACCTTCACAAAGATGAACCAGTTGTAGCGTCCACTTCAACACTCTGTTGCCTCATCCCAGGATAGCCACAGTATCGAATAAATGATACTCAAGTCACAAAGCGAAAGTTCTAAAAGCTTCCTCAACATATTTCACTAACTTGTTTCTAGAGGTCTCATATACTATACATTTTGTGGGTTACTGTCATTCTGTTTGAAGTACATTTCCATTTACCAAGTAAGAAATATCAAATGTGCAGAGATACGTTAAATCAAGTGTTCTTTTCTTTGCAAAGGTTAGGAAGGGTAGAAACTATTATGGTGACCGACACTGACATACAGGTTGAGAAAGATGCTAGAAGAAACAAGCAGACAGCAAGGACGGCTATTACAGGCATCATGGCCCCCAGCCATATAACAGGCAGCAAGGACATGCCCCAGAAGTAAGTATCTACATGGGAATTCACTCATCAGAATGAAAGGGAAATGAGCAGCCTTGTCACAGGTGACTTTTACTTTTGTGCTCCGGTCCTAGTCATTTCAGAACAGCAATAATAGTATTAGTTTTTGTTTGTTTGTGTAGTTTAACGTCCCACTGACTATGCAGGTGAGACTTACTCAAGTTTCAGTTTTTAGTATTAGTAGTCTGGTAAATAATGTTTTATTGCTAGTAGGCTGCATTCGCTGCCTACCAGCGATGATACATACCATCAATGAGGATTGACCACTGTATATTAATTACTTTCCTGAACACTAATGACCTTGGATGTTCAAATTTTATTTTGTCTTTTCATATGAGGTCCCTTCTAACAGCCGAGAGATGTCTGCAAGTATTCTGGTCCAGATCCTCGGCAAACAGACAAGCACGTGGCCCCCAGCCAGGCTATTACAGGCAGCAAGAACTTGGCCCCCAGCAGTATTACAGGCAGCAAGCACATGGCCCCCAAAAGTAAGTATCTACATGTGAATTCGCTCATCAGAATGAAAGGGAAATGAGCAGCCTTGTCACAGGTAACTTTTACTTTTGTGCTCGGGTCCTAGTCATTTGAGAACAGCAATAAATAAAGTTTTCATTCGCTGCCTAGCTGATCACCATGTCTCAGGAAATCGCCACAATAGCCCTAGAAGGACATATCCCTGACGCAGCCGGAGATAACATACAGCAGGAAAAGGTTGGTGAGGTGAAGGAAAGAGAGAAAGAGAGTGATACCCAAAAAGTCACCTCTGGAGGAGATCTGGAGGAAGAAAAGGAAGAAACGAGACAGGTGCCTTCCCAACAGGACCAGGAGGATGAGGTCCTTCCTCCCAAACCCAGGAAAAGAAAACGAGTCTTATCTGATAGCAGTGAACAGGAGAGAAGAAGAAACCCAAGGGGAAAAAGCTGAAGAAGAGGTAGGTCCGCAACAGTAGCTTAATGTTACATTCATGCCCAGTTCAGGCTCTAATACTGTCATCTGAAGACAGGTCCAAGTCTCGAAGAACTACTTGAACTTGTATATGTCAATGGACTTTGTGAATCAACAAACTTTAGTACGTTGGACTGAAAAGGAGTTTTAATGTCGCTCAAATTTCGTATTCTTACAGATGAGAGAATGGGGCGTGATCCGGAACATTGTGGACCCGAGCATCCTTGCTGGCATCTAGCCTTACTGAAAGAGTATGTTAGAGACCAAATGCCTGCGGACCATTATCTACTTTTGGTTTCAGCAAAGACCGCTTAGATCAGGAGTTCTGCTGTAAAGTCCACAGACGTAAGAACAGCGCTGTCCCAGACTTGGCCAACCAGACTGCCAACAGTTTTGGTTTCATAAAACCTAGATATGATAGCAGTGTTTTTACTTGGTGAGGGCAGTGAGCCTCTGCTACCATAATCACCCCTGCTATGTTTTCTGCTATTCTTTGAAAAATGGGAATTATTTTGAAACATACAAGTTGAGGAAGGGTATAGATTAGATTTTACCTGGGAAGAGAGTCTACCACAGCCTATCACTGACTGCTTTGTAGCCGGAGAGCACACCATGCACCATCAGACTGGCATCCACGGTGGAATACGGTATTACAAGTCATTGAGACCACATACATGCGGTGTGGCCAAGTAAGGAGGATAGATGCGGGTCTTATCCAGTTCCAAATGTCAAAGTCAATTCAGGCACTCCAGAGCTTGCAGATGCAAACAAAATACTTTGTCATAGAAAGGAACAAAACTCTTCACCCCCAACCCTACAATAGGTAAGTAGGTGATACTGACTCAAAACGGTCTAATTATGAAATATCCCCATGAAATATTCTTTGTGTTAAGTGAGCAGGGCAGTTGGGTATTTCACCATAGGAGTGGTGTGTCAGTAGGAAGGCCCTGCATTGTCATGTGGAGTTCTTGTCCTTCAAAGAGGCTACTACCATCTATACTCTGGTCAGTTCACGCGACCCTCCTACTTGTCTAGGGCCGCTCCTGAGAGCCTTTATTTCCATAAACAAAATCAAACCTCTCAGGGATGATACATTAGTGGCCAGACCTTATATTATGCTATATGGAGCCCGAGCCTCCAAAGCTTAGGCAGAATGAACTTGATGAATCCATAAAGAAGATAAACTCAGACATTGTTATGATTAACAATGTCTTTGGCTTGACCTCTGCACAAAGAGGATGCAGTCCACCAAAACAGCTCTAAGAGTAAGAAGGGAGATCCCAAGAAAAACATACGGAGACATACTGGAAGCTTTACAATGGACTTTAGTCCTGATGACATTTTGGAAAAGGAACTGTCTAGCTAGCTTCTGACCTTTATCATGGAACATGGGAGAAGATGTAAACATTGTAAGAAAAATATGCCGTAGGCAACAAACTAATCTCTACCCTGGAGAAGCTGCAACAGGAGGCTGAGCATCGGAATTATATACTGGAGAGAAGGAACGTCAACACTGTCAAAAAGACAATCTCCTTAAGTGTAAAACCATAGCCATTGTTTATGTTTTGAACGGGCGTCTTGTCGGCGAGTAGGGAGAATTGAACATTTGATCCAAAAATTAGTTTTTCTTCGATATTTCAGTAAATATGTCGTATTTTTATAATTTTTAGGTCCTGCAGAAACATGGCTAACTAGATGAAGACAGGCAGGTGTTGGACATTCCACCCCGCAGACTGGCCACACTGCTCAGTCAATTTGTGCTTGGCGTCAGGAAGCCACTGCCGAAAGGAGCGTCATGGGGAGAGGCCACTGACGCTAAAAAGTACCACCAACTGGACACCATCACCAGCTATTATGCTGGTTTAGCGAGGTAAAAACATGATGAATAAATAGATTGAACCCTTGTACAAAGCATATGTCAAGCCCAGTTGCTGAAACAGAAGTGCACACAAAGGCATGTAACTTGTTCAGGCGTGAGTAAGTCGTGTTATTGGTTGTTTTGTAATATCTGTTTATCAAAATTGTAACCAGGTGACAAGTTAGCATGCATCCATTTCTTAAAGCTTGAGGTTAGCCTGTTTGTGGTGGGTTTGTTATCGTGCCAACTAGCCACGGTGTCACAAGTTACTGACTGTCAGTACTTACCTTTGCTTAAGTTAAGTATAACCTCTTCGTCACTTTCATCTACTGATGTATCTAGTGATGGAAACAGAAGTCTCAAACAAATAAATCCATCAAATTACATTGTAAGGCCCATACAGTTGACGTGGCCACACAGGACTTACAACTACACCAATCCATCTTTGTCCGACATCTGCACAGTCCTACGGAGAAGTCTACTTGGAGTAGCGGTATTGTGTCTCAGTGCCCTGACACAGCTTAAAGACACACACGCTTCACTTCTATTCAAGACTTTCAACTGCACCTAGTCTACTTACCAAGTCTTGACAAGACATTTTAGTGCGGGCTGTTCTTTGATGACTCAAGCACTTGCTTGGCATTACTACTCATTCAATGTTTAAAGATGTACACGCTTCACTTCTGTTCAAGACTTTCAACTACACCAATCCATCTTTGCCCGACATCTGCTGACTAGTGACACTGGCTTGTTCAAGTTCCAACAGACGCTCTTGACCTTCACTACCTCAACACACCTCTTGCTTGCTCTGAGGGATCTTCTGGAAGTCTGACTTCATGAACATTCAACATACAAATATAGCGTCTTTGAATTAGGGGATGCAACTGAAGAACAGGCCAGAAAACACTGAGCATATACAGAGATATCAATAGCCATTGGAGACCTTGTTCTTAAACTGCCACAAGTGAAGCAGGAAGAATTACTATTTCTGTACACCTTCAAGGGTTAACTATCATTATATTTAAATTACCCACGTGGGTAAAGTGGAGAAAAGTTTGCATCCATGGAAATTGATTGTTAGTTAGTTTAACGTCCGGAGGGCAAGTTGCATTTTGCATTCCAGACTGCCATTAGATCAAGTTTTTCACAAGAAAAAGTAGAGTACATTGTAAAAGGAACACAAGAGCCATAGTGACTTGTGTCACGTTAGAGTAATTACCAGAAACACAAAGGTGGGAGAAGACACTGTCAGCAGGCGGGACACCCTTAAAGGTAGGTAATCAATTGATTATATCACTTATTTTATTTCATTTATTGTTTGTCTTTACAGGCATGGGGAGGAGGTAGTTTTACATGACATTAATATTAATGCCCATTCCCTCACCCACATTGAGGATGAGCAACTTGAGAACCTGGTGGAGGGCAGTGTCCCGGTCACTCTGAAGGCGGTGCTAAGGCAGACCAAAGTAAGATTTCAAATGTTTGAATGTGACACATAGCTTAATCACTCGCCACTATTATGGCACATTCCATAGATTCATCTGCAAATCAACCTACTTTTTACAATTGGAAAGAGGTTCCAAGATGCTGGGTTGAGAGACCTTTGCATTGAGTCAGGACTCATTAACAAGGGATCCATCACAAGTATCCGAGAGCGCAAGATGTTTGTTTGTAACACAGGGATGAAAGTGATCAATGTAAATAAAACTTTTCAAAATGTATCCTCCACAGGAGACTCCGTAAAAGAAGCCAAGGGCCAAAGGCAACAGACGCTTTGATTGATCGATTCATTGTTAGTTAGTTTAACGTCCGGAGGGCAAGTTGCATTTTGCATTCCAGACTGCCATTAGAAAGTTTTTCACAATTGATATATTAACATATTAAGATAACCAGTTCAATAATTCAAATGTTAATGTGAACCTGCCGGCTAGAGGCGACATCTCCAACAATATGGCCATGATGTGATACTATTGGATGCCACATATAAGACCTCACAATAACAATATGGCCATGATGTGATACTATTGGATGCCACACATAAGACCTCACAATATCACCTACCACTGTACTTTCTGACTGCTCCTACAAATGGTGCTTACATGGTGATTAGACTAACGGCAGACAAGATCGATTGAAGCTGCTCTTGAGCAACAACAGATGTCATCACCGACAACGATTCCGCAGAAATTCAAGCTTAACAAGATCCGTCTCCTACACAAGTCTAGTTCATATGTCAAATGAAATATCCAGATTGAGGCATCTTTGTTATCAGATTAAAGCTGAGATTTAAGTGAGTGGCACAGCTTCTATAATGTCTACTGCTAATAACAAAGTGCAGCCGACCTCCATTATCCAAGCAGAGTGGCACATCAAGAGCCTAAACTTGGCTGAGTGTGACATCGAGAGCCTCAATGTGGCAGAGTGTGACATCGAGACCCTGTCCATGGGAGAGCTAGACATTGACAACCTGTCCCCCAACATGGTAGAAGATTGAACAGGAGGAAAGGGATAAAGAGCTGATTTACTTTCTGTGTAAATGTTTTTAAGTCTCAGATGCACAGAAAGATTTATAACATTGTGCAAATGTTTACATTAATCAGTCATATTCATCCATCAGGCCGAAAAACATTGTCATACCTCTTTCACAGGGTTTACTCAGGGAGGCCAACTTTCACCTCTACAGGAGAGCATTGGCAGAATCAATTCCTTACTTCTTTGACAACAGTAACAACAAATATACCAGGTGAGCACCAATCAATCTGAATGATCTGACATCCATAGAAGAGCAGCATCCAGATGTGGCCAAAGTATTGTAAAGGACAGGAGACTCGGGTAAAAAAAGCCAAGGACCAAAGGCAACAGAGGTGCTAATTTTCCTATGGAAGATGCCCTTATCTTAGAAAGTGCCGTCCGCATGTACACACACCACACAGAGTGAATTTGGTGATGGTGCATTTATAAAAAAAAAAAAGAGTGAGTGAGTGAGTGATGAGGGTTTTACGCCATTTCAACAGCTAAGGTCATATTCACGGCGAGAAAACTACATTTAGAGGACTATTTGTTCAAGGAACGAGTGTTGGTTCGATGAGGGTGACGTGATGGTGAAGGGCAAAATCATGGTAGATCAAATGGTGTCTTTGTCTGTTTGGGTGTAAACCTATTGATGGATATAGAAGATAGAAAACCCGCTCCTACACACTTACCAAAGCAAGGGTTCTTTAACCTCCGACACCACATAGACATGGTGTGAGAGGGACAGAAGACTTGTTGTAAATCCTGATATATCAACAACCGTGCCTCAGATATTGCTGATACATTTGGCATTCTTCGGAGTAAGTAATGATTGTTCATCACAATTTTGACAGCTGAGATCATACTCATGGCGATTAATGGATTGATTTGTTTCAATAAATTTGTTCTCTTTGCAATCATCCATCCACTCTTTGTTTGTTTGTTTGTGAAGTTTAACGTCCCACTGACTATGCAGGTGTGAGACTTACTCAAGTTTCAGTTTTTCACAAGTAGCCTACCTCGGATGATCGTATCCAGGATGATCGAATCTATGAGATGAGCCAAAAGATAGAAATCCCGCTCCTACACATTTACCGAAGCAAGGGTTCTTTAACCTCCGACACCACATAGACATGGTGTGAGAGGGACAGGCCTTTGTTATGCTGTAAGTCTACCACAGCATGGGAAAGAGCAGCCATAGGTATAGTCGGGAAGCAATGAAAACTCCAAGCTGATACAAACTGTGTGCCATCAGTCTGGAGTGATACATCCTGACTCGCCAAACTAGTCTCCCCCATTTTTTTTTTTTCATTTTTTGTATTTTTTTGTATTTTTTTTTTTTTAATTTTCCATTTCATATTTTGTCCCATAGTTGGGTTTCCTTTAAGAATTTTAATACATTTTCGTCATTAGTGGTGTTGAAAATACTATCTACTGCTTCAAGAAGTGCACTGGCCTCTGCAGTGAAAATGCTGGCTTTAGGGTGTAGGCGTCCACTGAGGAATGAGTGTGGCGTTACTCAGTATGAAAAACTGCAATTCAGCAATTATCTAGGGCTATTTAACAGGGGGTGTGAAATACAGCCTTTTTATTTTTTATTTAAGTCAATGGTTAAGTTGATATTTGTCCATTTTTATCATAATTTGATACATATCTTTGTGTTTTCAGGTACAAGACAGCTGTGCCAGCTTACTTGACAACAGAGTCACTTACCAGGGTAAGCCGATATTTGATTATAACTTTGCTGAGGGCACCACGAGACTGCTCATCTTATGTGTTGTTCATGGAATGTTTCCAGGTGTGAAAAAAACGCATGTTTTCACTCATCTTTGCTTCACCCAAAATAGTACAACAAGACCACTGGTGGAATGTCCCAATTCCTACCATATTGCAGCCTACTCAATAACCCTATAATATGCACCATTCTTATGTTATAAGACAATTCTATGAGACCAACTGACAAAGTGCATACAACAATAAGCCACCGCTGCTGCGTGTTTGTGTACAAATTCACGGTAACCTTTAATCAAAAGCTGATTGATCTGGTCGGGGTCATGTAACGGGTTCTACGTTTAGTTGGAGACAACACAAACGTTCATGTTGGGGTCAGAGATGAGAAGCGGCTGCTTGTTATACAAACGTTCATGTTGGGGTCAGAGATGAGAAGCGGCTGCTTATTATACAAACGTTCATGTTGGGGTCAGACATGAGAAGTGGCTGCTTATTATACAAACGTTCATGTTGGGGTCAGAGATGAGAAGCGGCTGCTTGTTATACAAACGTTCATGTTGGGGTCAGAGATGAGAAGCGGCTGCTTATTATACAAACGTTCATGTTGGGGTCAGAGATGAGAAGCGGCCGCTTATTATACAAACGTTCAAAGAAGGTCGTAGGCCTAGGTCTAGATTAGTCTAGTAGATTTAACCCATTTGGTGTGATGCTACACAGCCGGTGCATCCACTGGTGTTGCCTCTACTGCCACTGCTGGGATAGGCATAACGGCTCCATCCACCAACCAGGCTACCATCACAACGGGCTTCTTGCAGATGACCCCAGAAGCTCAAGTAGCGTTCTTGCAGAACACCATCCGTCAGATGCTCGGTTCACCCAATACAAACCCCAGCCCCCTCACAACACCCACCCCGAACCCAGTTATCCCCAGTCAAGTGGTCGCGCCCAATCTAACGCCTATCAATTTCGAAAATGCCAGTGGCAAATAAGCTTATTTCACCCGACTTCTACCTGAGGCGGCCGATACCTGGCGGCTCTACCGGGGATGCTATGAAAAATGTGCACACTCCAGATTAAGGGCCGATTTTTTCAGGCACTTGGCCCACGTTAACCGATTTCCTGCATGGACCACAGGTGTACTACCACCTGGCGGCCTCATAACCACCACAGAATCGGCCTTGGCCTTGGCAACGCACACAAGCCATATCTACCTTCAACACTATGGCGTCCATTTTGGATGGCCTCCGCGTCAACATGGAGGCATATAATGCCGCGATGCAGGCGCATTATGAACGCCAGAATGCAACACCTGGTAGTCAAGAATATTACGAGTTTCCCTCCGCTTGCACTCTAGCCACTCAGGTTGTGGAAAGAGCAACGGCTGAGTTGAATAAGAAACTTAACAACGAAGCAACGCAACTCAAAGACAGACTACAAGACGCCCTGTGGTCTGGTATCCCGGCTGAACTACGCCCGGGATACAACCCCCATGCCATCACTGGGGCAAACAACCTCCTCCAGAGAAGAGACCCTCGCTCTCTGGCACAGGTCAGCCATCTAGTTTCACCCCTGACAACTGGCACCATCCCCCAATCAGCTCTCACCCTGGAACAAATCCTAGCTGCGGAAAACCGGGCCCGCTTAGAAGCCGAAGCCCCGCGAAGCATGAACCAGGTTTTTTCCACTCAGTGGAACCGCGGCAACAACCAGAGAGCTAGGTGATGTTTGAGAACATTGCATTAACTAGAATGATTTTTCCCTTTACATTTGTTGTATTTGCATTAATTAATTAATTATAACACTTGTTTTATATCATTTATTGTTCATCTTTACACCCACATTGAGGATGAGCCAGTGTAACTTGAGGACCTGGTGCAGGGCACTGGTCAGGCAATTGCTATGGAGAACTGCTAAGGCAGACCACACTTTCCAGGCAATGGAAGACGGTACAAGAACCAAAGCTTGGTCTCCAAGTATGACCCTCAGAAGCTGGAGGATGCCGTTGCTATGGTTACAGCAGGACTAATGAGTGATGCGAGTAATATCCTTGAAAGTTCTGTGTGAAATAGCTGGAAACCTTCACAATGCCAAATTCTTGAGCATCATTTTTTTTTTTTTTGTTTGTGTAGTTTAACGTCCTATTGAATTTGCAGAGGAGACTTACTTAAGTTTCAGTTTTTTAATGGCGAAAGGCCCTGGAGGCAACGAGCCTAAATAGCGTAGGAGAGGACAGCGCCACTGTTGTCTATGCGGCGAGCGTGACAACTGTCGTCAGCCTGCGACAGTGGCACCACCTGGCAACTAGGTGCAGCGCCACAATCAACATCCGCCGGCAACAATGGCAGATCTTTCAAGTTCAACTTCGACGGAACCTTCCCAAAACATGATGACAGGTAAGGTTTCGTTCATAAACAAATGGATAGTAAGGCTGGAAGTAGTAGTAGGCCTTTTTGTCTTTTTATAGCAGAGCTGCATATTTATGGCATGGATTATATTACTTTCTGTTAAATTCTCGGAGCGAGCGTCTTAGCCTGACCTCAGGCTCAGACTCAGCGCTTGGGTCAGTGCCCGTCTGGCTGGGACCATTCAGCCTCAGGGTCCTCAACCCAGACCTAGATAAGAGGTCCCCCCCACCCACCCACCCACCCACCCACACCCCTCCCATGAAGGATGATATGACCTGGAAGGTGAGCGGGTCACAGTAGACAGCTCCTGCTATGAGTGAGCAGCACACACCAGAGTGAGCAGCACACAAGAGAGCAGGTAGCAGCCACCCAATACCCCCTGCTGGGGAGCTGTGGTGTGAGGCATGATGCCCGCTGTGTGCTGCCTGCTCTGATTTGTGCTGCTTGCCCATGAAGCAGTCGTGTCAACTATTACAGTACCGGTAGTTGGCCACCAGGGCCTCTTGGTGTGTCTTCCCTGTCCCCTGGTGGGGCCGCACTAGTACTTGTGGGGTGGGGGCTATTTGCCCCCATACTATGGGACCATCCAAACGTGATCTGCATCAAATTAACGTGATCTGGATCACTTTATGTCCTCAAAGGACCCCCCCCCCAAAACACATACATCAAGGCCCCCCTCGACTCCTTTATCTAGATATCTATGCATGAGACTGTCTTTGCTTTAAAATATAAAGGTGGGGGCGGGGGCACTTTTATGGTCTGACTAACACTGGTCAGTTCTGGAAAGCCCAATTTTTATCCAACCCTTTATCATAATTCCAGAGGAAGCTACACCCACAAGCAAACTCATACCCTACATGAACAATGTATTTGATGCCTTCAATGATCACTCAATCAGCACCACATTGGGGATGATCCATCTAATCTCCGATGATTCACGACAAGTCATAAATGCAGCAAGTCTACGTGAAGCCCAGGCCTGGATCAGGACTTGCAAAACTGCAACCTGCATCGCAAATTTGTCGTGGAGACCGGTCTCACTGTGTCCCAACATTCTGTAGGGCACGAGACAGGAATACCATATTCACCTCGGTATTCCTGAAGAGATCGGTTTGCCTCTGCACACCGCACGCCAACATGGGCTGCATGCTCCAGACAATTCCCGGTTTGCCCAACTCAACCACCGAGCTGACAAAACTAACACACAACGAGGTAGAACAAGGCCTTACATCCCTTGATTAAATGGAAAGTGTATGGATTTAGGGTAAGGACAAGCGAAACCACAGCAAGTTTGTGAAGCAGGATGGCAAGAAAAAAATGGTGAACTCGTACACTGTGACGGACACCGTGTTGAAAAAGTTGCTGCTCTCTAAAGGGTCATTCCTGACAAACACGGTAGAGTGGGGGAGCAGTACACCACTGTCTGAAAACTAAAGGAGGTCCTACCACACGATCAAGCTGCAGTGCACATGGATTATGCGGAGAACTGGTCCTGTGGCTTCAGAGAGGAGTGGTGGTTACCGAAATGGAGGGCGTTCTAGTTGGTTCAGTAAGGTGAAGACAAAGGTAGGTGAGTGAGTAAGTAATGGATGTTTAATGCCATTTCTACAACTAAGGTCATATTCATGGCAAGACAAAGGTAGTTAACTATTTTTTTTGTATTACCATGTCTGGGTGTAGGCAAGAAGCCAGATGCACTCTTCCAGATCCATAATGGTGGACAAAGATTACAGAGAGATGTTTCCAGAAGTTGACATCCTCTTATGTTACTTTCATGTGCTCCAAGTTAGTATGGAGGATCCTATACGTCAAATTTACCATAGAGGATCCCTACTGAGTGGAGAACGCATTGTACTACAAAGACAAACCATACATCTTACGTCTTTCCGAATAGAAAATGCAGTAGAGTGCTCCTTTTGTTTTTGTCCTGGAGGATGAGGAGGAGGACAATGAAAAACACAAGAGGAAAAGAATAGTGTAGTATCAAGGCTGGCATGGTTGCCACTCTAGTTTGATTGGTTGATTGGATTTTTTTTACGCCCAAGTGTGCTATGACACCTTGGACTTACTCAAAGAGTTTATTTGAGCTACAACTCGGAAAGTTTATTGACTAAATTCAGGCATAGCGTACTTAGAGCTCATGATTGATTCAATTGAATTTCTCAACTATATTCTAGATGACCGGACGCCTTGGATAGACCGTTATGATTTCTCAATGATCATTGTAAACTTTTAAACTTGGAACGAAATGATAGAGTGCAGGAAGTAGGATATGGCAGGTGACGTCCAAAGGTTTTCAAAACTGTCATCGATATGAATAAGTGGCCTCAGCCTGAAATTACCGACCACCCTGGGTTCATAGGAAACTGCTTGAACCAATATGTACTAGAAGTAAGTATCTTCATGTGAATTCACTCATCATAATGAAAATAAGCAGCTTTGTGACAGATGACTTTTACTTTTGTGGTCCGGTCCTAGTCATTTGAGAACAGCAATAATAGTATTAGTAGTCTGGTAAATTATGTTTTATTGCTAGTAGACTTCCTTCGCTGCCTAGCTGATCACCATGTCTCAAGAAATCGCCACAATAGCCCTAGAAGGACATATCCCTGACGCAGCCGGAGATAACATACAGCAGGAAAAGGTCGGTGAGGTGGAGGAAAGAAAGGAAAAGAATGATACCCAAAAAGTCACCTCTGGAGGAGATCTGGAGGAAGAAGAGGGAGAAACGAAACAGGTGCCTTCCCAACAGGACCAGGAGGATGAGGTCCCTCCTCCCAAACCCAGGAAAAAAAACGAGTGTTATCTGATAGCAGTGAACAGGAGGAGGAGAAGAAGAAACCCAAGGGGAAAAAGCTGAAGAAGAGGTAGGTCCGCAACAGTAGCTTCAATGTTACATTCATGCCCAGTTCAGGCTAGTACATATTTTCATAAATATTCCAACATAAATCAGGGTCCTGAGAATTTTCAAACAAAAGTCCAATTACAATTTTCTAAACTCGTCTAAACTTCAGCTTTACTTGTCACATAAAACCTACAACTCATGACATAGTTTGTTTGTGTAGTTTAACGTCCCACTGTCAATGCAAGTGAGATTTACTCGGTTTTAGTTTTTCACAAGTAAAATGGTAGGCCGAAGGCTTACCTTGGATGATCGTATCGGCCTTAAAATATAAGCATCTTTAGTTGCTAGTTTTACTGTCATGTAGGTCAAGAAGCAGCTTCAGGCTGAGAGGAATCAGCTCGTGAATACCATCCCTTTCCAGACTGTCATTAGAGTAAGTTTTTCACAAGTGATCGTATCCAGGATGATCAAATCTATGAGATGAGTCAAAAGATAGAAATCCTGCACATTTACTGAAGCAAGTGTTCTTTAACCACCAACATCACATATAGGAGAGCGCTTATTATGTCGAATATGGTATATTATTTTCATCTCCTCTAATTTTTATATTTAAAGAGCTACTCTAGCAGTCGTCTAAAATTCTCAGATATATTCATCATCTTTACACGATTTTAACTATGAGGGAACTTCAGGGGCGTGGATGATACACTTTGGTGATAACTATAGTTTGTCCCTGGTCTGGCATTTTAAATCACGTTTTCGATTTTAAGTATTGGGAGTTACCATTAAATTTGAGTAAAGTGGACCACACACTCAAGATTCCTTTCTTTCAATGTACACTTATTTCTGCCAAATTTTGTCTTTCAGTCTTTCCATAGGCTAATTTGCAGCTAAGGCCATCTGAAGAAGCTCGATGTCGACTTGAAAAAATGGTCTTCGGCACATCCAGGCAGACAATACTATCTTCATCCCGATGTAAAGGATCCATTTCTCCCTCATGTTCTTCTCTTCCAAGATGAAGCTCAAACAAACCTCATGAGGCGGTACGGGGATGAAATGGTCCTCCATGACTCTACATATCACACCACACGATATAAACTTTCACCTTTTTTACTTGTCGTCACAACCAGGATGATCGAACCTATGAGATGAGCCAAAAGATAGAAATCCCGCTCTGACACATTTACCGAAGCAAGGGTTCTTTAACCTCTGACACCACATAGACAGTAGCTGGTATACCATTCTGCCAACGGATTGGTTGTTTCGATAAGTGGTGGTACCTTTATTTTTTGTTAACATTTTTTGGTTATGATTTTTGAATGTACATACATTGTTATAGATGCCATGGCCAGGTACACATAGATTAGACGTATAACTAAAAAGAAATAAATAGCAAATAAAATCTTAATGAGGTATAAAAATAAGACATGCTGTACTCCTTATCTATGTGACATGAAATATCATAACCATTGTCAGACTTTTACACTGAATTACAGACCCCAGGAAATGTCATCTTTGCTGACTCCAGGCCTAAGTCCTTTCATGGCTCCATGTCTACTGCCTCAGAACAGTCATCTCACAAAACAAAGTAGATCAGGCTCCCTTCTCAGTTTATTCCTTCCCAGGCGCCTATATCCAGGAGCTCATTAGCCTGGCAGACACTTATAGTTAGCACATACCTACACTTTGGCTAGCATTGTCTATGGAGGTAGAGAGTGATAGTGAAGTAGAGCTAAAGGAGGAAAGTACTGCAGAAGAAGAAGAGGAAATATACATGTTAGCGCAAGTAATTCATTTCTGTTATACAAAAACTTTTTTCCTTCAGAGTCAAGTTGTTTTTTCAGGTGTATGATTTAGTGTCCGGACAGGTCAATATCATTGCAACCATGAGAGTTATGATGCCCTTCATGACTCCCTACAAATTGTCCTAAAGTCTTTCTTCAGGCAGAAGCTTTCCCAAAAGTTGTGGATGTTAAGGTGGACTTAATTCTTAATGCAAATCAAAACATTTTATCAGTAACACTGCATGTTCTATCCATAAATTAGGTCACGCCGAAGGACAGAGGCCGAGATTCCACCTCCAAGAAACAGGCAGATAGAACAGCAGTCTTGTAACAGTCTATCACACAGAATCCTCATTGACTCATGGGGGAAAGAGGCAGTAGAGAGAGACGCAAAGGAGAAAGCAGAAAAGTTAAAGGGTGAAACCAACCTCCTCAAACACCAACTATGTAGCAAGTTGAGCTACCATCAAAATGAATCCAAGAGATGATCTGAATGTTTCTATTTGTCAGAAGACAAAGGTGCTGAACGATGTAGCCACTTCTTCAAAGCCCAGTGTACAAAGGCTGAAGATAACTTGGAAGATCTAGTTCAGGAACGTGCAGTCAAGACTGTCCCTAAAGTTGTGTATTGAGCTGCATTAGTTTTGGAGAATTCAGCTTGACCAAACAAGAGAGGAAACAGTTAACAAAGAGTTTGGGGTAAGAATTGCTAAAGCAATGGGAAAAAATAATTTCTGTGTGCTATGTGCTAAAAGGCAAAAGTATGCAAAACTTTCAAGTGATATCTGTGAGAATCTAGACGCATGCAACCACAGAGACCTATGGAGGTTTCTCAAATCAGTGTGGTGGCTTCGGCGAGGTAGGACATCAGCACTCTGCCTGGGGTCGCCAAACAGTACATTTCAGACTTTTCTGTGGAAAATTCTTGATATCGTTTCGGAGAGCATTACCCCTTGTGAAAAAGAGAAGCTGAGACTGCAGTTAGCAGTTCAGACGTACCATCTCAGGCAAAGTGGAAAGCAGTGAGAGAAGGGGAATAACATTTCTTGTTTACTTCCAGTTCAGCGTGCATTCCCTGCGTACTGGGCTAGCCCAAGTGAGCTGTATTATTAGTATTTTTCCACTGCTTTTCAATGAACAGTGACAACAAATTCGTTCCGTAAAATTAATTTCTCCTGTAAATGCTTGTGGTAATAGGTCAAGATGTACAATAGAAAAGTTTAGACAAGAACTTTGCAGAGCAATAGTTGACGGTCTACTACTTTTAAGCGCCCCCCAAAATAGTGATTCGTACCACATGCAGCATACTGTTTTCTTCTATTATATCTTTTATCTGCTTTGTTCACGTAATTTCAAACAACCGGGAGTTGCTTTGGCCGGCCCCCCTGGAACTCAAAAAAATTCCATGCGCGTTCCACCGTGCGAAGGGTGCATACCTGTATAAACGGGTAAAGGGTGAGTATCACTCATTGCCGGTCAGTAATTTATTTCCTACATCACACATTTCTGTGAAAGTAGGGGGTACTATAAAGGGTGTGGTTTTCTTATATACCACTATAGAGACAACCATTTTGAAGTGCTTTTACTACAACTCCGATTTCTTTCTTTCTTACCTAGGATCTCTACCACTGTTTGACAAAGGGCCTGGAGTAGCAAAAGATAGACAAGGTAAATATCCATTGTTTTTTCCACCTCTCCTAAGCTGCAACATGGATTATATTCAAATATCCCTAATATAACTTATCTTATTCCACTGTATGGGTCATAACTAAGGGGTTCCAGATTCCAGTACAAATTGTTATACATTCATTCTGTCCCATGTCACCAAACACCAGCAAAGCAAGCACTAGTGGAAGCAAGAAGGCAAACAAAGAAACTACGAGGGGGCCAAGCGTCAACATTGCTAAAGACACTAGACAAAGACCTAAAGGAAGGACCTCAAAGTAACTCACTCAAAACAGGAAAGAATGGAAGAAACTGATCAATAGAAAACCCGATGCGCCACGTGCTAACACACTTCGTGCGTAAATGATGATGATGTCACCTCCTCTGTGTGTCACTTTGTAGACAGAACATCAGATATTTCCCACTCCTTATCAGCTCTGGAGGACATCGAAAAAACCACATTGAACCTCCCATAAGGATGGTGCACACCTAAACTCGACCAGACAGTGCACAACTAGCAGCCACAAACAGGGAGTGGAATAACCAGTTTGGAAAACTGAAGGACACACTTCATCCCAGTAATTAGATAATGAAGAGCGCATCAAGAACCAGACCACTAAAAGTCTGTGGTCACTTTGTCCGTGAGACAGGCCTGACATTCATGTACTTCTTGCATCTCTGCAAAACTCCTGAGAGATCCCACTTTCTGAACCTATTTAAACTGATGATGGTTCAGTCAAAGGGAAAGAGCATACAAACTAAAGTTCTTGTAGTATTGAGAATTGTAAGACAGAGAGGCCATTTAACATCCACACCATTGATTGAGGGAGTCAAACTATCTAGAGAGCTGATTGTGATGTGATCATGGTAAAAGAGTCTGAGTGCTTGTTATTAGTATTTAAACTCACATGCATAGGTGCCTCACCATTTTTCTTGGGGTTAATGTTAGTTATAGTGTGTACTTTGTGTATGAAAAAAATAAAAATAAGATTTGCACTAATGCCTTGACAATATCTGTATTTCTGAAATGGCAGCGACATGCCCACACATCCTTGTCATCGGAGACTCCATCGTCCTCCACATAAAACAGCTGAAGGTGTTCACCAATATGTAGACAACTGCAAAATGGGTTTAGACACGGAATCTCTTCAAGACGACAGCTCACGGCTTCATTTTCAAATTTGGTGCAGAGTCTGAGGGTCGAATATGCACCATTGCTGCACTCGTCAGATTCAGCTGCACTCGTCCTGTGGGATGAAGGGAATTGTACATTCTAGAAATAAAATAAGAAAATAACATTGTGGATATGTCGCGGACATTGCTAATTCCATTTCCTGCCACAGATATTACAAGTTGTATGTCAAACGCCCAGTGAAATGATCTGTGAAGACAGGATGACTTGTCTTCAAAACTTTCTCCCTCCTCTCCATTGATGTGCTGATGACGGGAGGAGATTGAGTAAATACTTGACACATGTATTCTTTATTATTATTTGCCTCCATGACTTGTTGTGAAACTGGTATATGTTCCATTCTTACCTTCTACCATGCGCGCCACGGGAGTAGGCAACCCAGGGGGCTCTGACATTACCCTTTTTACAAGGCAATACTGTATGGCCGGTCACCACCCTGTGGTTTCAAGGTTATGTCTACTCTAATATCATGGTATTGGAGCAAAAGTTCCCATCTATAAAGAACATAGAGTTCAGTCTTGGAAAAGACGTTAGTGTAAGGAAGGTCTGCGATTGATTTAGGGTTAGTTTAACGTCCCGGCTGTCACAGGACCTGGCTGCTGTGGAACAATCTGGTCAGAGCCTGAGAAAGAGTGTCTGTATCTGGTGTCATGCAGCCTCACTTGATGTACTGGGGTTACAACTTTTTGTGTCTAGATAACATTTACTGTTATCTTGTTAACCAGTAGAGGAGAAATATGGATTCTTTCTCCCAGGTTGCAGCTCTTACACATCTACCAAAGCAAGGGTTCTTTAACCTCAGACACCACATAGACATGGTGTAAGAGGGCCCAAAGATCGAAATCCTAGAAATCAAAGACACCACCAGCAGCTGCTAGCAGGGGTCTAGGAATTGGAAATTTCACAAGAGGTTACAAGAGTTGAGAGTTCACACTAGAGGACAGCACCATTTCCACCAAGCTGAGTGAGTCCTTGCAGTCTACTGCTAGATATAGTTTACAGGCTATCTGTTGTGATTTATTTAATGTGAGTTTGGACCAGTATTTAGGTTCAGGCAAGGTCAGCCTTATTTATTCCTGTAGTTGTACTCAGTTTCCAGTAACACTAATAAAAACACCTTAACTGTAATTAACTTGTCTTGTTTTGTGTTCAGCATATTAAAACCCATATTTAATTGGAGCCTTGTGACATTTTGGTTTACAAATCCTCTTTTGAAGGAAAAGCACAGGACAGAGAAGGGTTCACTAACATCAAAAACGAGTGTCGAGTGAGGAGGAAGGAGACGAGGAAGGGCAAGCAGCAATGGTGGAGGTGTCGAGTGAGTGGAGTAAGGAGGAAGGAGACGAGGAAGGGCAAGCAGGGATGGCGGAGGTGTCGAGTGAGCTTCTAATGATACATAGACAGTTTGATGGGGTCCGGGGTGGGGTGAAGTAGGCCTACTGTCGGACTTGGATAATTACTGCCTAACCCCCCCCCCCCCCCCCCCCCACAATCCCAGTCTTCCAAGGCGTATCATATATTTCAATGTTCGCGGGCTCACCACCAGGGCCCCTCAGGGGCCTTTCGGCCTTACAATATAAGCATTTTTAGTAACTAGTTTTAATGATATATTCTGTCATGCAGGTCAAGAAGCAGCTTCAGGCTGAGAGGAATCAGCTCGTCAGGGCCATCCCGTTCTTAACGGCAGAGATACAGGACTTTCGGCGGAGGCACGTAGGAATGTGTGCCAGATTACCTTCACAAAGGCATGGTCCACCTCATGGAATTTCATATACTGCCGCAAACAGTGTGAGGGGAATGTAATATGACCCTTGCCAGGGCTGCATTGTGACGCAAAATGCTGTTCTTTTGTCTGGATGATGCTTGACACTGGCCTTTCAAAATTGAATCAACCTATACTAAACATCTCAGTTACTTGTGTAATACAATAGATACGATTACAAGCTCTCCAGGTGTCAAGTTTGTAGTGACACATCCATGCTTTCATGGTTTATTTGTAGGAAAACGTCATCCCTCCCTACCCACCAATGTGCTTCTGCCATACCCTCTTGAGGGCCTCTAACCAGAAGCTTACATATTCTCCCAACCTCAGGGGGAGACTTATATAAGGGTTTGGCTTCTATACAAGACTTTACGGTAGTCATATCAAGCCAGGTTTTGGACAAAGCTAAATCCTAAATACTCCTTTCTAGCCGAAAATGTGTGTGCGGGGACATAGAAGGCCATGAGGGCGGTAATAATTCGTACTGCATGGGAACCGGCTACTATAACGCAACTTCAGACGAGGAGGTGTATTTTCACAGTGCTGACTCCTCTTATTGTAGTTCAACTTACAGTATTTCAAGAAGGAGGCAGGGAGTTTCTAACCAAAAAATAGGGTTGATTTAAGCCGTTTAGAAGTAATTGAATTGCAATAATAGCATACATATACCATATCGAACCGTAGGTGTAAGTGTAAGTGCTGTGATTTTGTCATATCCAGCACAGAATTGCCTTGTGTATTAAAATGTAGTGTTGATTGATTGTTAGTTAGTTTAACGTCTGGAGAAATATATCAGGAACTCATGGCAATGGGCGTCAGCGTTACACTGGACATCATGACTAGTACAGCATCAACGCATCTCGTTTTGTTTGTTTGTTTGTGTAGTTGCACGTCCCACTGACTATGCAGGTGAGACTTACTCAAGTTTCAGTTTTTCACAAGTAAGAAGGTAGGCCGAAGGCCTATCTCGGATGATCGTATCCAGGATGATCGAATCTATGAGATGAGCCAAAAGATAGAAATCCCTCTCCTACACATTTACCGAAGCAATGGTTCTTTAACCTCCTACACCACATAGACATGGTGTGAGAGGGACAGGCCTTTGTTATGCTGTAAGTCTACCACAGCATGGGAAAGAGCAGTTATAGGTATAGTCGGGAAGCAATGAAAACTCCAAGCTAATACAAACTGTGTGCCATCAGTCTGGAGTGATACATCCCGACTCGCCAAACTAGTCTCCCCCATTTTTTTTGCATTTTTTTGTATTTTTAATTTTATTTATTTTTTAATTTTCCATTTCATGCTTTGTCCCATAGTTGGGTTTCCTTTAAGAATTTTAATACATTTTCGTCATTAGTGGTGTTGAGAACACTGTACATAGATGTTGTGTCTGCAAGATGTTTTCTTCTACTTTCTGCAGTCCTTCTACAGTGGAGTAGAAGATACTCCACTGTCAGACGGGTACTGCAGTCTTGACATCTTGGTTCATATTCACCATTCAGTCTGTACTCGTGTGTCAGTTTAGTGTGACCGATCCTTAGACGGTTTAATCTCACTAGTTCTGCTTGTTTTAGCTTTTTCCTCATTGTCACTCCTTTCAGTTTTGGCTGAACCGAGTACATGGTATTATGGCCTTTTTCTTTGTTCCATGCAGCTTGCTATGATAGACGTTTACAAGTTTTATTTGCTTTTGTCAAATAAGTGAGAAGCGGACCCCCGAAGTGGCCAGCATGGCCAAGCCTGTCTTACAGGTGAAGGTTGTAGAAGGTGAACATCATCTGTTTTCGGCGGAAGCCAGCTGATTTAGATTTTGAGATAAACCAACTGATGACAATACATGATATCTGGTAAACAAAATACCTACAGGAAGGAAATCACGATGAACTGCAACTTTGTAGATGAAAATATCCAGGAAAAAGGACATCAAGGTGTAAAAACTGTTAGGAATATCAAGGTCTAGTGTAGAGTTGATCTACAGAAACCACAGAAAGGATTAACACAGCTGATGGACACGGAACATTTTGATGATCCCTTTGCAAAACTCTTCTGGGAAGAACAGAAAAAGGCTGCCAAAGTGTGGTCACCAAAGGTAAGTTCAAACATGGGCATGATACTTTATGGTTTAGATTGATTGATTGAAGCGACCAGCACCGGATCCTGCAGAGGTACCCCAGGTTGCATCAGCTCTTGCTGCTTGTACCTAAAGCAGCATCTTTGGTGATTGATTACTTGGTGCCTGTGAGGTGCTAGACAAATTGCTTGATCTCCTGCACCACAGGCACGACCTGAATAGCCGTGGTTCACGTTGTTGCATCAATAATCTGTATATATGTTATAGAGAATTCATCAAAGATTATTTTGATATACATTTCAAGCATGTCACGTAGTTCCAAGCCCTAAAGAAAGATGTGAATCCACTTGAAAAGAAGAAACTGTTAGAATTTGAAAATGACAGAGCAGCTGAAGAAGCGTGATCTACCATACACACTGAATATGTAACTGTTTGCCAACATTTAGAGAAATGTGGCTGAACTATGTGCCGGGCATACATAAAGGAAACAGATTCAATATTCTGTTTCACAATGGAGCGGGGTATATTTTCATCATGACATTCAAGAGTGGTGTTAAAGCATGACAACCAATTGTGGATCAATACCTGGCAGGTGCACGAGCCCTTGGGATAATTGACAAGGTGATCACTACACCTCTGCGGAAAGTCCTGGAGAGTGATGCAATCAGCAAGATAACTAAACGCTTTGAGAAGCTGGAGTGCCAGGTAAGATGGTCAAATGATGCAAGTGTGCTGCTGTAAGGGAATGTCAGTAATATAAGTAGTCTTAATGTGTGGAAACAGCTCAGAATTGACAAGGAGAACAAGAATGAGACAGCAAGTAGGAATCCCCTCTCTAACAGTGTAAAACAATTTAAATAAAATCTAAATCACCCCTTCATGGAGATAACAGCCAATTGGCAAAGCCAGACACCCCCCCTCCCACCACACAGAAAGTTCTGGATGTTGTTTCTGAGAGCGTTGCCTCTTGTGAGATATTCCAAGAGTTGACTCATAGAGGAACAAGTTATAAACAGGGAAATATGGTACTATAACGAACCAGAAAGGTGGAAGCACATTGGAATCATCATAAGTATAAACTTTTCCATTTTAATTTCCACTCAACTTTATGATTAAGACTGAGGATCATTTTTGATTAGATTTAATTGTTATGCTCAAGGTCCAAGTGTGTGTGTAGTAAAAGCCTGTTTTTCGCAATGAGTTGGCTGCATGGCAATTGTGATGTAAAACACAAATTCAAACTGTCACAAAATCTAACTTTCAACTTTTTTGTAGACCTGTCTATTAAAAAAAACCATCAAAATGAATGTTTCAATTGCGGGGATTCAAGAATCCGAAAAATATGAGGAATACTTGAGTGAAAAGGTCCGCAACAGTAGCTTCAACGTTGCATTCATGCCAAGGTCCGGCTCTAAAATCAATGACCTGCTGGTGATTTACATGGTATGACATTATAGTACTTCTGGTTGGCATCAACAATGTTACCAATTACGAGGTAAAAATATCCATTTCGAGCACCACAATCCAAACCTTTGTGTGACAAAAATAGTTGCAAAGTACCAATACTGCAATTTTTCAATTTTTGAAAATATACCCGGTAAGATGATTGATTCGTTTAACGTCCTGAAGGACTCTACAAGGGGACCAAGCGCAATATCCTGAAAACCCCAGCGGCAGTGTCCAAGGTCCAGGGAACACTTGCAGATCTTTCAGAGGAGGTAGGCCTCGCAAGAGAGGAAAAAAGCAACATCCCCAGACAGCTATCTGAGGAGACAAAGAAAGATGTCCTGCTGCTTCTTACCAGGGATGATAATTCCTACACCCTGCCTGATAATAGGTATCATACTTGAAAGGATAACGATAAATATAATACTATTAAATATTCTTTTTTTTTTAAACTTTGTAAACCAGATGGCTACCAACTCCCTTTACACTTCTGCATCGATACAAAAAAAATATCTAAAAAAGGGTAGATTCTACTCAGCAAGGGCTTTCAGAGATATAGGATTTTCATTTCGCACAGAGGGAGGTTGAGCAGATAAGAGTAAAGAAGGAAAGGCTCCTTGCTGCTTCTGAGCAGCAAATGAAACTGTCACAGGGGGAAATAGAGGAAAAGGAAAGAATAGAAGAGGGGGAGACAGAGAACAAAGTTAAATGTAAAGAAGAGGCTGAGAAGGAAATGACCTTAGATCAAGCTATAGAGGAATTAGAAGACAAACAGGAGAATGCAGAGATGTCTGCATTGTCTATGGAGGTAGAGAGTGATCATGAGGTAGAGCTAAAGGAGGAAAGTACTGCAGAGGAAGAAGAGGAAATATAAATGTTAGCGCAGTAATTCATTTCTAGCATTATAGCACATAATCAACTATTGTATTTACAAGGTCTCCAGGTGTCAAGTTTGTAGTGACACATCCATGCTTTCATGGTTTATTTGTAGGAACACGTCATCCCTCCCACCCCACCAAGGTGCTTTGGCTGAACCCTGTTGAGGGCCTGCAACTACAAGCTAAAAATGGCCAACTGAGAACTTCTGGCGCGGGCTGAAAAGTTTAGTGAGGAAACAGTGGAAGCTTTGGGGGAGAGAGTGAAAGCATTGGGGGAACTAGTTAATAAGAAAAATATGTAAATAAGGAAATCACTGAAAATTACCTCCTCTCAGACTTTTCTGTATAATTATTTTTGATACAATGATAACAGTTCCCCTGCATTTACAGGTTACTTATATACACCTTCATACATATACGCTTCACACCTAAAAATCCAAATATATAGTTTCCATCTTTCTGTAAGGCACTTGGCATCACTAAGTCCGACATTCATGCAGCAGTGCTAGGAGAAGTTCAATAGTGGAGCCATCGTTGAGATCTACCTTGTTAAGGCTCAATATCACCTGACAAGGAAATACTGACGATGAGCCCGATAAACACTCTGTACTCGTGTGTCAGTTTAGTGATTGATTGATTGATTGATTGATTGATTTGTTTAACGTCCCAGCGTACATAGACCCTAAGGGACTTCTCAGGTTTGATCGGACAATAGGTCCTTTCATTTCTCATCTTAAAGTTGCGCATAAGTGTGTGGGTGCGTGTGCGCGTGCATGTGTTTGTGAGTCTGCTTGTAGCAGTGGAACACGGCTCGTAGCAGTGAGATACTGCTCGTGGCATCGGGCCCCGCTTTATTGTGCTGCCTCACACAGGTGGTGTGCCGCAGACTGTAGACACATCATCTGGCCAGTCACATTATCCTGACACCGGCGAACCAGTCGTACTTCCATACCAATCGGGCCAGCAGATCAGGGCTGGCGAGTATGCAACTACTTTCCGTCTGGCTAGAGAAATCTTCTCCAGCCTGCCCTACCGAAACATAGGGGGGCCTGTTCCTCCCCTTTTACATCTTTTCGAACATCTTTGTTTCCCGCAGGAAGCTCAGAAGTTCTTTCTTTCCAGTGCCAGTAAAGACGCTGTTCATGGACGACATACCTTGGAGGTGGTCGTCCCTACTTTTCTTTGTTGCTTGACAGAAGAGCACCAAGTGCTCCATGGTCAGAGGTACTTGACATCGCTGACATACCGGTTGGTTTTCACCCTTCATGAGGTGTCCGTGTGTCAGCAGCGAGTGGCCTATCCGAAGACGGGTCAGTCTTGTCGATTCCCTCCTGGTCAAGCCTGTATGGTCGGGCTTTTTGCCTATCGAAGGTTCGATGGCTCTCAGTTTGTTGTTTCTGTCAGAGTTCCAGCGTTTGTGGCTGATCCATAAATCGTTTCAACTTTCAGTACAAGTGCGACATGAAGCCACATGCAGTCCGTAATTTTTTCCGGGAAGTAAGTGACAAGAAGATCACAGTGCAAGGCATACGCAACATAAGGCCTAAGAGTTCTGACTCAGCAAAGGACACTGTGGCCAAAGTTCTTCGGGGCATTCTGCCACGTGATCCCAATGCGGATGTGATAACCACTCTGAACGAGAATGACTCGGTATATATTGAAACAGATATGAAAGACTATTTCACAAAATATCTAGAAGTGCTAGTAATGGACACCAACAGCATCTGTCAGGTGCCAGTTAAGTGAGTATTGTAGTTTTTGTGTTTTTTTTTTAATTGTTGCATTCAGTACAATTTCCCAACGGTGCTCCTGATGCTTATAAGATGAAAATATTTTGATGGTGCAATATTTGTAGTATTACACAAACAACATTCTACAGCTGATTGTCTGTGGTCCGTATGTTACCTAAGATATCATGATTCACACAGTTCTTGATTGATTGATTGATTTGTTTAACGTCCAGACGTACATCAAGTACCTCACGGGACATCTCAAGTTGGCAAGGAGTCATCCACTAAAGCGGTAGTCTGCCTTGCAGTAGTAGGACAGATATTTATATGCTGCTTGCCCAATACAGCAGTGACCGCATCTATGGATGATCGAATCTATGAAATGAATGACCGCATCGATGAGGTGAGGGAGAAAACCGCTACCGGGGCACGTCCCCTACTCTTTTCGAAGGATAGCAAGTGTTCTTTTATTTGCCTGTTCCTACCCACCTGGGCTAGTACCATAGTAGGCAGGGCCAGACAAACCACGGCCTTTGATATCTCAGACGTGGTCAGACTATATGATGGGGTACATCCCGGCAGTCATTAAGACAAGTAAGAAGTAGACTTAGTTCATGCTGATATCAACATATTATGAAATACTATTCTAACAACATAGTCTTATTCTAACAACATAGTACTACTCATGAGTTTGAAAAGCTGGGCACCCTGCCTTCCCAGGGGTGCAGTAATCAGAGTTCATCACGTTTATTTGATAATTATTAATGGCCCTTTATAACGCCCTATGGAATGAAGTTTGTTTTGTTTGTTTAGTTTAACGTCCCATTGACTTTGCAGACCTCGAGAGCAAGGGACACGGATAAATTCAATTTATAGTTGCAACACCAAGTAAAACAAAACCTTACTTTCAGATACCATGCCGAGGCTCAACAAATTCAAGCACACCATATCCAAGTCACAGGCAAATCTTTGTGCGTTCCGCTTTTCAAAGTTATTCAAATTTTGCACCGTTTGCCAGTTCCAACTGCTAGAACATAGACAAAATTGTGAGTGGTAAGAAGACGGTGATTCAGAATCAGGCTGAGAAGACAGACACACACAGCCATTGCAACAAGTGTCTTCAGAAAGCTTTGGTGATACCGCTGGTGCTACTAAGACTGCCACTGCCAGAGTACAATTCCCATAAAAGGCCAATGTTCCTTGTGGTAGAAGCTTGCCATCAATTCTCAATTAAAAGTGTGTCAAATTACTTCAGCAAAATACAGGACTGATTTGATTACAGTCAGCTGGCTTTGAGCTGACCATAATGCCACCATGTGGAATATATGTCACCCTCATAGGACCGTGTAGACAACAGCATGCCCCCGCAAGTTAGTCAGTAAGTTGTATGCTAAGTGGAAAAGCAAATAACTAGAGCAACACGTTCTCATCTGATTGCAGATGCTGCGCTAAATTCTATTTTGATTGCAGACACATACAATGTTCAGATTCCAAAAAGAGAGGGAGAAAATGGCTGAGAATGATCTCACCAGAAGGAATTCAGCAGGTTGTCGACATCTACTGCCTCAAACTGCAAACACTACATCACCTTGGTATTGCTATGCATTCAACTAATTCAAACTTGATTGATTAATTGTAGGTTAGTTAGTTGAACGTCTGGAGAGCACATTGCATTCCAGACTGCCCTTAGGTTAAGTTAAGACAGAGTTTCCTCTGTATGAGGTGGCTGAGAAGATTTCCTTCCCATTGGTAAGTAGATACCGACATATATGTCACACTGACAATCCAATCCTTTTTTACTATGTATCCTAAACCACATCTTTTGTTTTCTTTGGCCCAACCCAGTTTCATATGGCGGCTGCCAGACATACAACACAGCATGTAGAAATGTAGCTGCCCAGCGTTAAAGGAAATGCATTCATTTTACAACTTACACAAATTTCCATGTTTTTTCTATGTCATGCAATTTTTTCCCTCCTTTTTCAGAAGTTCAAACTACAGTTAAATTCGGCCGCAAGGCAAGGCTAGACATCATGGACAACCGAGGTTATTCCGAAATAGCGGCAGAGCTGTTAGACGATTTTTTCCGGAAGGCAGGCCTGTTTCCGCGTGGTGCGGGAAACATTGCGGCTCAGCCATGACTGGGCTGGTTGCCAGCTACACCTGGAGGCAGAAGGGGCCGGATGGTATGCTTTCAAGTACATGACAGTAGACCAGAAAGTTTGGTCATGCTATACCATGTTACGTTAGAAGTATTAAAAACCGTGTAGTGGTTTGTGCCCGTGAATAGGTCAAGTGGTTTCACTCCCAAACACTGCAGTGTATGATACCAGCATAACAGCAGACTGCATGCTACTGCAGAGCCAGTCAGTCTTGTCGGACATGTCCCTAGTTCTGAACACAACCCTGAATGAGTCTTCCCTATCCAGCTTGATGCTTAACACTCCTTCGCGAGGAGTTGCATACGCACATCTCGATCTTGACATGCCTTAAAATATAAGCATTTGTGGTTACTAGTTTTAATAATATATACTGTCATGCAGGTCAAGAAGCAGCTTCAGGCTGAGAGGAATCAGCTCGTGAGGGCCATCCCGTTCTTAACGGGGGAAATTGCAGACTTTCGGCGGAGGCTGAAGGTATGTTTACAATTACAATTTATTTATGGGGGTTATAATTATGAATTATTGGAAAAAAAAGGTAAAAAAGTACTACAGAAAGTATGGTGAAGCGATCTGGCTTTAAGTGATATGATTATACTTTATGTCTAGTCATTGCCCTTAAACATGTGGAATAATATAGAGTACAGATAGTACCAGCATCTTATGTTAACTTTGATGTTTACCATACAGCGTACTATAAGGTTTGGTTTTTCTTTGTGTAGTTTAACGTCCCATTGAATTTGACTTTGCAGAGAAGATTTACTCAAGTACAAAAGCTGGCAAGCAATTATTGGAAGAAGATTAGTCATCAAATGTTTCAGCCAATTTTTCCCCGAACATTCCTGAGTCGAGACAACGGATGACATTGAGTGCTTTTTCAGTTTAATGAGATTAATAAGAAAGTAACATAATATCTACTGCTATTTGTAACCCAAGACTGTACCTATGTGGCTCCTGCTACAATAGGACAACAGATGATACACAGAAGTATCAGTCACATAAAGTATTTCCCAAGTAGAATTCAATTGGCAATAGTATGGGGTTCTTAGGGATGTTCATGAATCTGTAGTTTCTGAGATATCACTGAGATTGCATGGGAGAAAACACAGATTCTCGGATTACATAACAAAGATAATGATGGCTTGCCTGAAAATGTGGGTGCTTTCTCCCAGTTTGGAGCTTTTGGTATGAAAGTAAAAACACTTTAAGAGACACCAGTATTGAATCAAATACAGCACATCCTCATGCCGATTGAGCGAGTTTGGAAGACCGCTTGATATTTTGACTTCTTATGTATCATGTGACAGGAAGAGGCGATACAGAGACTGAGAGTAAGAGCAACCAGCGTGACAAGTATAGCTTAAGTTGTTAACTAAAGGTTACTGGCATATAGAAGTATTCACCATGATAATTTGGAGACTGATCATAGTTCTGAAACTCCCTACTGTTCTTTTTCCTCTTTGAATTATATTCAAGGCTGTTGATGCTGCAAATGCAAGATTTAGGCAGGTCTTAGAGGAATACTTAGACGAGCTTGAGGTATCACTTGAAGGAATGAACCGAGTTTGAAGGGTGATCCTGGCGTAAACAAGGTCATCAGCAAACGTACACGAGAGAACTTCAAGACTAATGGACAATCAACATCCTTAATGTTCTCTGCATCAGCTGATTGCACTCTCCTTCAAATCCACTTAATCATATCTGAGCGGATGGATACCCTTATTTCATGTTTGTTTGTTTGTTTGTGTAGTTTAACGTCCCACTGACTATGCAGGTGAGACTTACTCAAGTTTCAGTTTTTCACAAGTAAGAAGGTAGGCCGAAGGCCTACCTCGGATTTTTTTCTCCTTTTTCAGATGTTCAAACTACACTTAAATTCAACTGCAAGGCACGGGTTAAATCCCTACAACAAAAAAACAGATAGAAAAATAGGCATATTAACATAACCTCCACCACTCTTGTTAAATCATGACCACTCCCTAATCGAATGCTACCGGTACCTGAGGCGTGGTGAAAATGGGACACTGAGGTCACTGCACTCTGCAGACCACCTGATCTTGCCTATTTTGCATACAGATTTGTGGGAGGGATCTAGATCTACCATGCTGTGGGCGGGATATACTATCCATACATGCCAACTCTCCCGGATTACCCGGGAGACTGCCGGTTTTGGGCCGATTTTTGAGTGATCTCCCGGTTGCCCCCTAATCTCCCGGTTTCATGCTTTCCAGAGATGAAATTTTTTTTCAAATATTCCTACTAGAACCAAAGTTATTGAAATATTCTCAGTAGTCACCAGAATACATATTTTAGATTCAGATTTTCTTTTTTTTTCCCGGGGGGGGGGGGTTACTTGTATACACATGTGTGCAGCTGGCACGGGTACTTTTTTCAAAATTGCCCTATTTTTATGAAAATCGCCCTAACAATGGTTCACTAAAATCTCCCAGTTTCACCTCCCGGTTTTCACCTCCCCCCCCCCCCCCCCATACCCGTAGACTAACGGCAGATCAGCGGATAACCGAGGTTATGTCAAACCAGGTTAAAATAAAAAACCTTTTTTTTTAAACCTGCTTGCCCCCCCCCCCCCATCTTTTTGGAAAATGGCAATGTTGTAGAATCAGAATAATCTTGGTGCACAAATCTGAAGGCAATTTTCCTGAAAGACATGCTCAAACTCCCTCAGAACTCATCAATTTAGATGGAAAATTCAAAAAGTTTCTATATCTTAAATTCAAGTTGCTATTATCTAAAGCCTCCCCAGTTTATCCACCTTCTGCCACCCCTGCATACTCCTCAGATTTTTTCAAATTGGTAACCCCTTTTTAGCTAAGAAGCCAGCGCGTTACTATAGTTCAAAGGGGGTGGGCGACAAATGTTTTGCCAACTTCGGCAAGGGGGACGCGAAACGTTCCACGGGCTCTCGGGGGGGGGGGGGGGGGGGCATAAAAAAATTGCGCACCTCTGTGCGAAATCTCACCACCCCCCCTGTAATTTATAAATGAACACTCCCTCAATATTTTTTGGGACAAAATGTATCTGAATGCAGCATTAAAGTCGTAGCCTAGACTTTCAAATGTTCCTTCAATGTTAGGGTGTGGGAGGGGGGGGGGGGGATGGCCCAAATCCCCCTAGTTGGACCACTGTGTCTTGCTTGTGGTACATAAGGCCTAAAAAAAGTTGTCTTTCGGTAACATGGGCAAAAAATAAATGGGTTCAGTAGGTGTTTTTGTTTTGTTTTTTAACTACCGTACTTTTCTTTTGTAAAAAGAGGCAATTTTAGTAGTAAAATCGTAAAAAAAAGTGCTAAATTTACAAGAAATGGCCCAAAAAGATTAGGGTCGGCCCCTAAAACGGAGGGTTGGTTGGGATACCGGAACAACTTTTTCTTTAGGCCTCTTCTTTTGGGTTTTAGATATTTTCCTCTCACGGTAGACTCACCCTCTTCAGAGTTTGCATGTACGACAAAGGCAGGGCTATAGAAGGGGGTTACCAAATTTTCTGAAAAAATATCCCCTTCCAAAAATCTCAGCCCCATAATAAATTGTGTGCCAACTTCGGCGTGGGGGGGGGGGGGGGTCGCGAAACGTTACAAAAATAAGTCCCGGTTTTAGTCTTTCAAATGTCGGCATGTATGACTATCATGTAAAACAGGGTCAAAGGTAGTCTAAAACGGCCAGCAATGGTGGGTAAACCCACGTATAGTCCCTTTAAAATGCCACTGTAACTGTCACTGAGTGACTTACATTAAGACAATTAAAAGAACCATTGGGGCTTTCCAAAATCGGGACCCTGGATCCGCCACTGCAGGCTGCACCACACTCTCTACCGCTCTGATTGTGCCTCACGCTGCGTCCAAGGACAAAATACTATCAAAAGATACTTGGCATCTATACTTCATAATGATCACCGGTACAATGTCCTTCTCTCGTGGAGTATCCATTGCAACAATTATCAACTATACACATGATCACGCGAAAAAAAGGGGGTAGAAGACATTTGCCCCATACTCACCTCTCGCCAACCGCCTGCCGCCCAAATGACGTCGTCTGCTGCGTGATTCCTGCTCCACCAATCACAGACCAGCTACTATATTGAGGAGGGCACACTGCATCGCTTGCAAACCACAGAAGACAGATTACTTCAGCCATCGTAGCCCTGGGGACAGCTCTTACCGCGGCCCTAATGCATCCCCTGCCGAGCCTCCCGCGAGTCTGTGGGGTTGAGAGCTGTATCACAGTGTGTAGTATGTGAGGGGGGGGGGGGGGGGGAGACACTCCACAGAATTGGCTCAGACACCATTAGGGAGTGTTCATTTATTAAGTACAGGGGGGGGGGGGTGTTGAGATTACGCGTAGAGGGGCGAAAATCTTTTACGCCCCCCCCCCCCCCCCTCTAGAGCGCGTGGAATGTTTCACGCCCCCCCTCGCTGAGGGCGCTGAAAATTTTTCGCCCACCCCCCTTTGAACTATAGTAATGCGCAGGCTTTTTTTGCTAAAAAGGGGCTAAATTTTTTACGCCCCCCCCCCGCCTCAAGATAGGTCAGAATTTTTTACGCCCCCCCCCCCTCAGGAAGGGTCAGAAATTTTTACGCCCCCCCCAAACCCACCATCCCCCCCTGTAACTAATGAATGAACACTCCCTTACTACACGGTAGGGTGCAAGATGATCATCCCCCTACCACTCACACCACACACCTCCCACTCACTCCATACCCCTCCCACTCTCACGACACCCCTCTCACTCACTCCACACCCCTCCCACTCACTCCACGCCCCTGCCACTCACTCCACGCCCCTGCCACTCACTCCACGCCCCTGCCACTCACTCCACACCCCTCTCACTCACTCCACACCCCTCCCACTCACTCCACACCCCTGCCACTCACTCCACACCCCAGCCACTCACTCCACACCCCTGCCACTCACACAACACCCCTGCCACTCACTCCACACCCCTCCCATTCACTCCACACCCCTGCCACTCACTCCAAACCCCCACCACTCACTCTACACCCCTGCCACTCACTCCACATCCCTGCAACTCACTCCAGGCCCTGCCACTCACTCCACACCCCTGCCACTCACTCCACACCCCTGCCACTCACTCCACACCCCTCCCACTCACTCCACACCCCTTCCACTCACTCCCCACCCCTGCCACTCACTCCACGCCCTGTCACTCACTCCACACCCCTGCCACTCACTCCATGTACCTGCCACTCACTCCATGTCCCTGCCACTCGCTCCACACCCCTGCCACTCACTCCACACCCCTGCCACTCACTCCACACCCCTTCCACTCACTCCCCACCCCTGCCACTCACTCCACGCCCCTGTCACTCACTCCACGTCCTTACCACTCACTCCACGCCTTTCCACTCACTCCACACACCTGCCACTCACTCCACGCCCTGCCACTCACTCCACACCCCTGCCACTCACTCCACACCCCCACCACTCACTCCTTGTCCCTGCCACTCACTCCACACCCCTGCCACTCACTCCACGCCCCTGTCACTGGCTCAATATACCTACCACTCACTCCTTGTCCCTGCCACTCACTCCACGCCCCTGCCACTCACTCCACACCCCTGCCACTCTCAAGACACCCCTGCCACTCACTCCATACCCCTCCCACTCTCACGACACCCCTGCCACGCACTCCACACCCCTCCCACTCACTCCACACCCCTGCCACTCACTCCACACCCCAGCCACTCACTCCACACCCCTGCCACTCACTCCACACCCCTCCCATTCACTCCACACCCCTGCCACTCACTCCAAACCCCCACCACTCACTCTACACCCCTGCCACTCACTCCATATCCCTGCAACTCACTCCAGGCCCTGCCACTCACTCCACACCCCTGCCACTCACTCCACACCCCTCCCACTCACTCCCCACCCCTCCCACTCACTCCACACCCCTTCCACTCACTCCCCACCCCTGCCACTCACTCCACGCCCTGTCACTCACTCCACACCCCTGCCACTCACTCCATGTACCTGCCACTCACTCCATGTCCCTGCCACTCGCTCCACACCCCTGCCACTCACTCCACACCCCTGCCACTCACTCCACACCCCTTCCACTCACTCCCCACCCCTGCCACTCACTCCACGCCCCTGTCACTCACTCCACGTCCTTACCACTCACTCCACGCCTTTCCACTCACTCCACACACCTGCCACTCACTCCACGCCCTGCCACTCACTCCACACCCCTGCCACTCACTCCACACCCCCACCACTCACTCCTTGTCCCTGCCACTCACTCCACACCCCTGCCACTCACTCCACGCCCCTGTCACTGGCTCAATATACCTACCACTCACTCCTTGTCCCTGCCACTCACTCCACGCCCCTGCCACTCACTCCACACCCCTGCCACTCTCACGACACCCCTGCCACTCACTCCATACCCCTCCCACTCTCACGACACCCCTGCCACGCACTCCACACCCCTCCCACTCACTCCACACCCCTGCCACTCACTCCACACCCCAGCCACTCACTCCACACCCCTGCCACTCACTCCACACCCCTCCCATTCACTCCACACCCCTGCCACTCACTCCAAACCCCCACCACTCACTCTACACCCCTGCCACTCACTCCATATCCCTGCAACTCACTCCAGGCCCTGCCACTCACTCCACACCCCTGCCACTCACTCCACACCCCTCCCACTCACTCCCCACCCCTCCCACTCACTCCACACCCCTTCCACTCACTCCCCACCCCTGCCACTCACTCCACGCCCTGTCACTCACTCCACACCCCTGCCACTCACTCCATGTACCTGCCACTCACTCCATGTCCCTGCCACTCGCTCCACACCCCTGCCACTCACTCCACACCCCTGCCACTCACTCCACACCCCTTCCACTCACTCCCCACCCCTGCCACTCACTCCACGCCCTGCCACTCACTCCACATCCCTGCCACTCACTCCACGCCCCAGTCACTCACTCCACGTCCTTACCACTCACTCCACGCCTTTCCACTCACTCCACACACCTGCCACTCACTCCACGCCCTGCCACTCACTCCACACCCCTGCCACTCACTCCACACCCCCACCACTCACTCCTTGTCCCTGCCACTCACTCCACACCCCTGCCACTCACTCCACGCCCCTGTCACTGGCTCAATATACCTACCACTCACTCCTTGTCCCTGCCACTCACTCCACGCCCCTGCCACTCACTCCACACCCCTCCCACTCTCACGACACCCCTGCCACTCACTCCATACCCCTCCCACTCTCACGACACCCCTGCCACGCACTCCACACCCCTCCCACTCACTCCACACCCCTGCCACTCACTCCACACCCCAGCCACTCACTCCACACCCCTGCCACTCACTCCACACCCCTCCCATTCACTCCACACCCCTGCCACTCACTCCAAACCCCCACCACTCACTCTACACCCCTGCCACTCACTCCACATCCCTGCAACTCACTCCAGGCCCTGCCACTCACTCCACACCCCTGCCACTCACTCCACACCCCTCCCACTCACTCCCCACCCCTGCCACTCACTCCACGCCCTGTCACTCACTCCACACCCCTGCAACTCACTCCATGTACCTGCCACTCACTCCATGTCCCTGCCACTTGCTCCACACCCCTGCCACTCACTCCACACCCCTGCCACTCACTCCACACCCCTTCCACTCACTCCCCACCCCTGCCACTCACTCCATACCCCTGCCACTCACTCCACGCCCTGCCACTCACTCTACGCCCTGCCACTCACTCCACATCCCTGCCACTCACTCCACGCCCCTGTCACTCACTCCACGTCCTTACCACTCACTCCACGCCTTTCCACTCACTCCACACACCTGCCACTCACTTCACACCCCTGCCACTCACTCCACACCCCCACCACTCACTCCTTGTCCCTGCCACTCACTCCACACCCCTGCCACTCACTCCACGCCCCTGTCACTGGCTCAATATACCTACCACTCACTCCTTGTCCCTGCCACTCACTCCACACCCCTGCCACTCACTCCACGCCCCTGTCACTGGCTCAATATACCTACCACTCACTCCTTGTCCCTGCCACTCACTCCACACCCCTCCCAGTCACTCCACACCCCTCCCACTCACTGCACACCCCTCCCACACACTCCACACCCCTGCCACTCCTTCCACACTCCTGCCACTCCCTCCACACACTTTCCACTCACACCACACACTTTCCACTCACACCACGTCCCTGCCACTCATTGAACGCCCCTGCCACTCAGTCTTTTTTTTCTATGGAACCCTAGAAACTTGCGCAAACAAATTAAATTGCCCAAACAAAATAAACTTGCACAAACAAAATGAAAACTTACACAAACAATTTGATTAAACTTGGTAAACAAAATGATTGAAACTTGGACAAACAGAAATAAAGTTGCGCAAACAAAATATACAGTTGCATCAATTTGTAGCTTTTCTGTCACTTTGTACAGTTTGTAAACTGGAGCATTATCTATGATTCTAGAGCATTATTACGGGTAGGATGGGGCCGGTTGGGTAAACACAATCCCATTACATTTAGTACAGGAATAATTAAATTGATATTGTATAATGTGTGCAACTTTATTCATTTCAATTCATGTACTCTATAAAATAAGTTCATGAATAAATGAAGTTCAATGTCCTAACCACTATTCTAGAAGCTAATAAAAGGAATCTACAAGTGCAACAGGTCTGAGCAATGACCAGGAAATGACGTGCAAAGACTTATGAAGCCAGGGCCATTTCTCTCCGTGCCTCCCTCCACATTACCCCCCATACCTCCCACCTGCCAAGGTGTGAATGCTCAAGGGAGGGTTATTTTTGGGGCTGCCTTACCACTCTGCTTGTTATGTAATCCCATTGAATATGTCACGCGCAATATCGGAATTTGCGCAATATCGGAACTTTAACATCTCAATCACAAGTCTTATAAAATAAGTTGGTGCATTGCACAAACAGAAAGGTAGGGTAAAATAAGTATTTACAAAGACATGGTACAGTATTAATTAGCTCTTTGTTGGATTTCAAGCAACTGAACTACCATTGTTTTATCACACCAGTGGGATTACTGCCACACCTAAGTCACACCTACGGTGAGGTGTGGGATGAATGGGGACCTTCTCCTGAATGTTCTCACACCTCCAAGGTGTGGCACAGCATTCCCAAACAACATTGAAAAATGTATTTAGTGTCATATGTGTAGATTAGCTGGTAATTCTTAAACTGCCCAATGCAATTAGGGAGCAATTCCGCAGTTGCCCTGCGCAGTTCTCGAATTGCACCTGGGCAATTCCGGAATTGGGCAGGTTCCTATTCTGCGCCTGACAAATACACCTCCCTCTAGGCCTTTCTGGTGTGTTAGCAAAGAATATACATACAAATATAATTTAAAATTCAGTTTTCTCAGCTGCTATACTTCTGGTACCAAAGTTCTCCCGGATTTTACTAGATTATATTGTGGTTCTACTGATGGGGTGCTTTTTTTCTGTCACAGATTTGGCACATCAGTCACATTTGCATTCTTCTGAGAATAGGGAGCTACTCTCTCCCATGTCTGGTGAAAGTATTTAGTATACTACTTAGAAAAATCATTGGGAGATATTTTGAAATACTAAATTGCTAATAGTTCTCTTTCCATTTATGATGATTTCATAATTGAAAAGGCACTTACTATGATTTAAGAGCAGGGTCATTTTCCACAGTGGCTTCATAAGCCAGGGTGAAAAATGACTACAGGTTCAAAAGTCGCTGGCATAGTCATTTTAAGGAGTTGCTAGCACCTGTGCAATAATGCACTCCACTCACCAGGTAGGAGTGGGCCTGAGTAGTTTTTGTATCTAATAACCGTAACCAGGATCATGGATCATTTTGTATTGAGATTGGTCAGCTATGGTCACATGATCATGAATTACGTGCATGACGTTGTGGCTTCCAATCCCACCTTGGCACATGATGTAGGTTTGCTTTTTACATCATTTATTTAGCCTAAAGCATAAATCCCACCATACTAAGATAGTAATATTACCTATTAACTATCTGACTAGGCACATTCGTGTAATTTAGGTTTGTTGTTCCAATTTACAAATTACTGGCAATTGGGCCAAGGTGGAACTCAAAACCAGTATGTCCTGATCTCTGATATGCACTAGCAGGGTCTGTGATTCACTACTTAGTACTCTCCCAGACTGCATAGGTACAGTCCGGGCCCAAGAACCAGGTGAGTGCTTCAATGCGAGGACACCTGGTGAGAAACACATGAACTTACGTCATAGGTCTAGTAGACTTAAGCCGTTTTCATATCACCATACATTTGACCACACCACAATGCTTCCACATTTTACAATCAAATAGTCTACAAAGAGACGTTGAATTGTCTATCCTCTATATCTCGATATACTTTGGTGACATGTAAATGTAGGAACGCACAGGAAACTCACATGGTGGTTAGTCTTCTGAGAACTTGAAGGACATGGGGCACTGTGACTGGCAGGCAACCTACCCCCGATTCCTACGGCACTGCTTAAATTCATAGATTATCATGGCCATTTGTTTTGTGTTATGGGATACATAGAATTAGAATTAGCTAATTATATAACTTTACTGAGTGCGTAGACTTTCCCTCCTAAGGATGTAGGTCTTAAAGGGCTGCCTGCTGAGACCTCACTGCATGTCAACACGTCTACATCACTAGTTAGGGAATAGTCATTTATTGACGGGGGGGGGGGTAGACTTGGTGGATTTATGGGGGTCATAATGAAAAGCATGTCATTGGTGGGGGTCAAAACTGGAAAAACCTCCATGCTCTGGGAGGGGGGCAAAATTAGTATATCCATTTAATTCCTTTTGATGATGCATAAATCCACAGGCTCTTGCAGGGGGAGGGGGGTGGGAAACCAACCCCTACCTAATAAGGGAGTGGTCATTTTTTAACAACAGGGGGGGTCGGTGAATTTTTGCGTGAGCGTGTCAGAATTCTTTTGGTCCCCCCCCCCCCGCAAGAGGGGTCGAAATCTTTTCAGTCCCCCCTCCAGGCAGGTTGAAATTGAGCGCGGTTGACCCCTTTGAGCTATAGTAACGTGCGGGCTTTACCGCTAAAAAGGGGTGTAATTTTTTTGGTCCCCCCCCTCAGGAGGGGTCCAAATTTTTTCGGTCCCCCCCCCTTCAAGTGGTCCAAATTTTTTTAGTCTCCCCCCAAATCCACCAACCCCCCCTGTTGTTAAAAAATTACCACTCCCTAATACAAAACTGGTTCAAGTAGGTGCCATATTTATACTAAACAAATTTAAATGTTATATCATTAGGGTGTGATACAGACCAATGAATTGGGGGCGGAGACTACAACAGCCTGTATTCTAAGCATGTGTGCCCTGTGTGGAGGCCATACATGGTGCATATGACAGCTTAAAGTATGTGAGCTGGATACTCAGCCAAGTGTGAAAGTTGGTATAATTACTGGTGATATCTCTCCCTATATACATCAGATGTTGACGCTGCCCGCTCAGAACAAGTCGTAACACTCAGCTACAGGAAAGTAAGTATACAACTACCATTTTAAGGGTTATTCAAAATGTATAGGTTGGATTTGTGAAATACTATCATATACTACCAGGGGTGGAACCAAGAATTTGAAAAGGGGGAGTCCACGAAACATCCACCAGACTTGCCGCGCAGCAAAATATCTAGAAAAATTCACGAGGCCAAGGAATCTAATTCAGCTATACTCATAGCTATGTGGCAGCCATTTTGAACATTTAATGAATTTACAATTCCAAGGTGACAAAATTCGAGTCGGAACTGGGTCTATCATTATCTAATCAAGATAAATGGACATTTACAAATTTAAAAAGGATTCCTCTTTGGCCTGGGACTCCAAATAGTGGCCATTTTGAAATTTTAAGAAGTCATCCATGAAAACATATTTAAAGTTGGTTCACAATGATAAATTCAAGATTATATAGGATTTGGTCCTGTACTAACCGGATTTGCACGCAGTAAAAGTAGCCACAGGACCATGGTCACACTTAGATTACAATTATGGCATACACGTTTTATCCCTGCTGTTATTTAAACATTTATTTGTTCCTTTTGATTCAGTGAGCCCTTGCGAGACTTGTTTATTTAACAAATTACATGTTCGAGACGTGGCATAACATTTGTTAATATGACGCAAAACATCATTACTCTGCTAAAATATGTCAAGGCAAGGTGAAGACTTTCAATAATAGTAAAGTCCCGTTGTTTACAGACGTTACTGCTATTTTGAAGTCATGTTCAAACTAGGGATATCATTGACATCCCATTTACGTTGATGATGATTATTGACATATAGTTGTCAATATATCAATGTATTGCAATATACTCTAATCTAAACTAATAAGTACATGTAGAGCACCGTTTATTGCTTTAATAAGCTGAGAAATATAACGAAAAGAACAGCTAATGATAGCTGAACACCAGTCCCATTATTTTTGCTAAAAAAATATTCACATAATAATCATCGATATGAAACACAAAACTCCCAGCTATAAATACCGTAGGAATCTGACCTAAGGCCTGTCGAAAAGAAAAGTACCCCAACTGTAACTCACCTGTTAGACTTAGGACACTATGCCTATTATCCCCCGCCCCTCCCCTACTAAACATGGGAGAACAACCTTTCTCAGGGTGCACTGGATGCAAGCACATTCAGGTACCATGATACAAGTGCATACCTTGTTTTCTCCACTGGCAGAGAACATTTCTCATGAACAAAATATTGACATAATTATATTGACATATCAAAATTGTCAATATAATATAAATTGGTGACGTCACAGTGTTGTGAAATATGAGCGTGGGTTATTTCAACAGTACCTGCAAAACAAGGCTCTTAGGATGGTATATAAGGTTAAACTTGAGGCTAACCCATTGTACAACACAGTCCAATTGCATGAAAAGAGTGAGTGTATGTATCTTAATATTAGACGTGATATTCATTTAATTTTTTATGCTTTTACTTTAAAAAGTCAAGAAAAACTCTTGGATGTAAGGGACATACCGACACGTATACATCAAGGTATCAGGTTAAAGGTACCCCGGTCACTGAAACCTATTGTGTTAAGAAGCTGCTTTTACAGAGCTATAATACGATGGAATCAATTGAAATCTTTTTACACCACTATTGAAAGCCTGGCTGATTTTAAAATTGCAATCAAATCTGACTATCCAGCTTGTTTTATGTAATAAATATTTTATATTTAAGGATGATTCCAACTGTAATTAGCCACTATACCCTCATCTCATCTCATCTCATCACTATCAAATTGAATAATATGTAAGGTAACAACTAGTCTGTACAACTGTATATTTATTAGCACCTCGTGTACGCCATAACCAATTAGTGAATGAAATTATGTTTATCTAGTCAAATGACAGGGGACCTAGCGGAAGAAAGGCAATGCGCCTAAGCTAGGATGATGCATCTACTTTTGTATTTGTTATCTTTTACCCAATAAAACACTTTAAAAAAAAAAAAAAAAAAAAAAAAAAAATCAATGGCACAGTTTAGACTAGATTCTATTCACTGCTGCACGGCTGAGTGCCCTGTAAGAGTTGGCAGGGGGAAGCATTTTTGAAAATTAAATATGTGCTACTTGAGCAGTGGACTGTTACATCGACATGAATGGTCAAAAAAGGGCATATGCTACATTTATATAAAATAATTTTATTTATCCCATTCAATGTGGGCTTTGACACAAATATCAAGGCATCAAATATCAGATCAATATTTAATGTTGTCAAGTGATATCAGACGTTGTCAACCATAATTTAGTATGTTGTCAAAATACTAAAAACAGGGCACCCTGATTTACTGTTGCAGCATGTATGAAATGGCGTTTGTGTTACAATTTTTCAGTTAATCTTTTGCAATCTGAGTATTGAAAATATGATCCCCGGGTTAACCTCTTGTGTAGCCTTCGAATTTCAAGCCAGATTAAACCCATTCCCATTCTAAACATGAGAAAATCAGGCATTTACTAACTGTATCGACAGTGCTAATGGCCACAACTGTCTGTTGCCCGTAGTAACATGACTTTTGTCAGTCTGTAAGGGCTGCGTGTATTGGGGCCCTGAAGGGGGGTCAGCAGAGGCCCTAGATAAATGCCTCCCGACATGCCTCGAATCTCATAATTTGAACCTTGATTCACTTTAAAATCCTTTGACTGTTTACAACCTTGACCATTGTCCCTTTTTCTTGTGGGGGCCTCTCAAGGAGAGGTGTCAAAGTAAGATATTGACTCGAGGAAAATTCTATTAATTTATTTCACGGTGAATACCACAGTCCCATTGATTTAACCAAAGAAGTTCATGTTATACACCCCCTGTTAGATATCCCTCTCCCATACTTCATAACCTTTCAAATCATTAAATCCAAAGATTTAAGCATTATAAAATAGCTTTTTCAGATCAATTATTAGTGGAATGCAATGAATATTGTTAACAATTACATGAAATAAACATAAAGGTGCACTTGTATAGTTCCACACTGAGGGTTATTTTACTCAGCTTTGTCTAGTGAAATAACCCTCAGTGGGGGACTATACAGTTGCACCTTTGTCTATATACATGTCCATATATATACATTCAGAAAAGATACTTTAGTCTCATGCAACCATTAAGAATGGGGGTTTAACCCGGCTTACTATTGAGAATCACAATCGAGACCCTTTGGAAATTTAAGATTGCTATCATAAAAGATTCCCCATATTATTTCATAAACATTAAAGGATATTGATATATGGCATACCTTTCTTTCATTATTCATCTTATCGCATTACTTCAATGATATATTGCATCAATTATACAAATGTGGGTCATACAACCTCATGTGATATAAGGGGGGCTTCCATAAAATATGTAAACACATTTTCTCCAGAAATTGAACCTCCCATCCCCCTGAAGTTTTGTACACATTAAATAAAGGGTTTATGTACCAAAATATTTTCATAAAATAGACCCCCCTACCTCTTCTTGTGTACATACTTCATGGAAGCCCATCGAAGAACTTGGTATGGTAAGGCAGTGATCAAATAGCAAAAAGAGGTTGCCCATGCTAAATTTGCATTTAAACCTCACTGGGGGGGGGGACAAAAAAAATGTAGACTCCTCTTAAGTTTACCCTTTTTACATAAGACTTTTTAGCTTAATATAGGGTCAGAAACTTTTGCAACCCATCCTGTTGTAAATAGTGACCACTCCCTTAAAATTAATTACAAACCTTTCCCTCATTGCAGTTAATTCTGCTCAGTCACATCCCCTTCAGCAGACACACCAACCTACCACCCTAACAACATGAAGGTCATCATTCTTATTGTGCTGCTGGGCATTCTCCTCCCACGTAAGTTACCATGACAACAGCATGAAGACACTCCTTCTTATTGTGCTGCCTTCTCCTCCCACGTAAGTTACCATGACAACAACATGAAGACACTCCTTCTTATTGTGCTGCTTTCTCCGGCCAGGTAAGTTACCATGACAACAACATGAAGACACTCCTTCTTATTGTGCTGCCTTCTCCTGCCAGGTAAGTTACCATGACAACAACATGAAGACACACCTTCTTATTGTGCTGCCTTCTCCTGCCAGGTAAGTTACCATGACAACAACATGAAGACACTCCTTCTTATTGTGCTGCCTTCTCCTCCCAGGTAAGTTACCATGACAACATGAAGACACTCCTTTTTATTGTGCTGCCTTCCCCTCCCAGATAAGTTACCATGACAACAACATGAAGACACTCCTTCTTATTGTGCTGCCTTCTCCTCCCAGGTAAGTTACCATGACAACAAGATGAAGACACTCCTTCTTATTGTGCTGCCTTCTCCTGCCAGGTAAGTTACCATGACAACAACATGAAGACACTCCTTCTTATTGTGCTGCCTTCTCCTCCCAGGTAAGTTACCATGACAACAACATGAAGACACTCCTTCTTATTGTGCTGCCTTCTCCTCCCAGGTAAGTTACCATGACAACATGAAGACACTCCTTCTTATTGTGCTGCCTTCTTCTGCCAGGTAAGTTACCATGACAACAACATGAAGACCCTTCTTCTTATTATGCTGCTTTCTCCTCCCAGGTAAGTTACCATGACAACAACATGAAGACCCTCCTTCTTATTGTGCTGCCTTCTCCTGCCAGGTAAGTTACCATCACAACAACATGAAGACATGTTAGGGTTGTTGTTCAATATAGTTATTATGGATCTTGAAGGATTCAATATTGGTTCTAACACACACACACATACACACACACACACACACACACACACACACACACACACACACCCACACACACAGATCCTTAATACTTAATGGGCCAATAAGATTATATGGTATATTTCAATTAATAAAAGTTTATTGATCTGAAAAGAGTTCTCATTTTGCAAGTAATTCTGACCTCACTGCAGTTTTGACAGTAAGCTTTAATTGGATATCAAATATGCTCTTAGTAACATATTTTTCATTGAAATTTGAAAATGATACTATTAAAAGTTCTTCCAAAATCAAGGGTTTCATGAATCACACAGTGATCAGTAAAAACTTGTCTAGTGGCCTCTACTGGGGTATTAAGTAAGTAATTTTCTAAACTCTGTCAGTCTTGTTTGCATTGTACTGCTTAATGTCTTTCTTTACAGAAGCCCCATTGATTTAACCAAAGTTTCCATATTCCCACGTACCCACATATCAAATACCCAGGACATGTATTTAACTGACCTGTGATGTCATCAAAAATTGGATATGTTTACATTTTGTATGCTGTACGCTCCCCATATTATAGTTTTGGTCATTTGAATTGAATAAAAAACAACAAAAATGGACCAATCGTTTGAGTCTGTGGACTTGTTTAATTCACTTGTTGACCATTGGGTCAAGGGCCTCGTGGAATACATACACAAATACCAACACCCATTGATACAGTCTCTGATGTATTCATGAGTGGGAGCTGGGGCAGTATCCCAAGAAGATTCACCATGAAGCCGTAGGCTGAGTGGGATGCTGTCCTAGCCCTCACTTGTGAAAAACATAAGTGGTATCAGTCTAGTTGGCATTTGTGTTAACTTTTATTTTAATCCATTTAAATGAAGGCCATTTAATACAGCCACATTGTATTAAATGGGGGCATTCAATATGGCTCTTCCAGTACTTAAGCATAGTAAAGCTTGTATTTCAAAATAATAAAACCTAATAGTTAATGAGGGAAAAACCCAGGAAGCAGACTAAAACTCTTGGACTTTTGTCTATATATCTATCTGAAACGTCGCTAGTTTTTATTCCCTCACACTTTTACGGTACCTTATGTCCACAGGAGGGTCTGAGGCGCTGACATGTTATGACTGTGCGGAGTGCAGTACACCAAGTAACTCAATCAAATGTCCCAACAATTTCGGATTCACTGCCAAATACTGCTTTGTGAGTACTCCACTCTCACTATAGAAATACTATACACGTGATAGAAATTGTGTATTGGCATATTTAGTCCCTTAGTAAAGAAAAATCTTAACGTCAGTTTTTTAACGTTGTTCCAACACACTTTTCCAACATTTGCCCAATGTTCATTGTGTGTTTACCAGAATGTCACCATGACATCACCATGAAACAATCTTGGCCCAAAGCTGTAACAACATTATATATATGTGTATATATATAAATATATATAAATATATGTCTGGTTAGAGGCCTCTGCGTAGGGGAGTGGTGGGGCATAGCCCAGGTAGGGACGAGGAGTAGTGATCTTAAACAAGATAATGTTCCTTCCTCTACTCTAGAAAAGTGTCGTGTCTAATCAAGGCAGAACGGTGGTCAGCCGATCATGTTCACCCGAATGTTCAGAGACTGACGTGACCCAGCATGGTGCACGCGGCAAAGTCACCTGCTGTCAGACCGACTACTGTAACACAGCCACCATGACGTCACTCAGCGTCACCCTCATCATGATGCCACTCCTCATGGTCTACATTATACGATTCTGAACTCCACATTCTCTCTACCCTTTAAGAATGACATGTTCAAACCCACATTTCATGACAAATAGATATGCTAAGCTATTATATTAGGCTAACATTATGCCCTCTAATTCCAATACTGACTGACCCTTTGATACTTTTAACGACTCCTAAAAGTGTTTGGAATCAGGACCAAAATTGAGATCCACTTTTCTCATGCTTTCAAGAATAATAGAGGAACAATGACTGTATCTGTGAGTCGCATAAAAGACAACATGTTTGCCCTTTTTATATTGTGTTATTGTAAGATTTTAGAGATTTTGAGTCGAAGAATACTAATAACAACCACTAACTGTGCAAGGACTGAATCTAATACAATATAGTTACATATAGTCATTAAAGTATCCACTGCGGGTACCTACCTGCGTAGGGAGTAGGTTAAAGGTAATGTACGCACGTGTATCAGACAAGACCTAATGAAAATGGATATAACTTTAGCAAGGGCTGGACCTAGATATTGACCTGTAAACTCCCCAAGGATAGCGTTATTCCCCAGGCACATTTGTCACCATGCTGCATCAATACTACACTGACGGTTAACTCGCCAGTGTTACATAAACGCAACAAGCTGACCCTTAATTTAGTTGCAGTATTTTGAGTGCATCATGAAGACAGAGTAAGATACTACATTAAAGCACTATGTAGCTCTTAAAGATAGGTTAGGAGCTAATTTGGGGTTAATTTTTGTTTTTCATTTAAAGAACGTATTAGTGTTCCTAATGTCCATACAAATATGTGTGTGGCTTATGAAATCATTCCTTACTTATGAATGCATTGAATATAGAGGAAACCAGATTAAAATAGGTCAGGGGACCCGCCACTATTACAGAGAGGCGTCCTCTAAACTGGTTTTCTCTATATTTAATGCATTTCTAATCATCAGAATAATTCAAAAAGACACACACAGATTTATATGGACGTTATGAACACAAATATGTTGTCTGACTGAAATATAAAAATTGACCCCAAATTAGCTCCTAACCCATCTTTAAAGTGTAACCTGACCCTATTGCATTAGGTTGGTTCAGGCAGAACTATTTTACCATCTTGAATACATACCCTAGTGCACATAGCTTTGGACACTAGATTACCCCTTGACTTATACCAGGTGCTTATGTAGGTGCTCATGCAAGATGAATGTTTAGTTATAGAGAGAAATTAAAAAAAGAACTACTACCATAAATTGTCACATATAAGCCTAACTCATGTAATAGCTGCACCCCTGTAGTAGTATACTTGTAAAAACTAAAAGCCGCACCTCTCCTTGGGCCTATTCTATAAGCTGCACTGCTGATCCAACTTGCACACCAGCAGCTGCTTGTACACTAAACTTCAAGGATTCCCTTACACATGGATAACTTGTACCAGGTAAAGCTTGACAAAAAGTTGTCTAGAGACGATGCCTTATGCTTCATGTATACATTAAATGTTATAAGATAACTTGTATTGTATTGTATTGTAATTTCATTTATTTATCCTGGCAGAATGTCTTAGGTTTAGTTTTTAATGTGGAAACTTTAACCAATGCAAGACCATTCACCAGGGGGTGTACCAGACTTTTTAATGGACCTTTCCTGTGACTTTTGTAATCTTTTAAACAACGAAACTGTTTTTGAAATAAAGTTTCGGATAAACCACACTATTGTGTCAGCTGTAATTTTCAACTTATGAGGTTCACAAATCCAATTTCCCTAAATAGATGAACATTTACAATATATTCCCACCCCAACCATATCAACAATTGAAATAAGGGCTCCCGCTTTCTCATCAATGGGTATCATGAAAAACATCCTTAATAAAAGGTATGTTAGAAATGGACAAGTATGATACGTTTTGCACATCAATAAACTCTTAATTACTCAAATAAGATTTTTTCATGAAAAATACTTTGCTACACATTTTATCCCAGAGCTTGGATATGAGAGAGTCGTTGTTTTGTTGAGTGTTATAAATCATATTTGAAAGGAAACAGCCTTCTAGTCATCATTACAGACACAGCCTGGTATGTATTATATTAGTCTCAGACATGGTTGAGTCCAATACAACTTTACTTAGCAGTGACTGCAGGAATCATAATCCATACAGGGCTGTGACGGTACTATTTCTGACTTGGGAAGCTCTCAGGGGCATCCCATGAGCCTTCCTCCTTATCACTATCTACACTATATCACATCCCTGTCCTATATATAACTTGTGTTGTAGTTGGATATTCAACCATTAACTACACAGACACTCATCTAATAGCATCTTTGCAAGTTTTACACTTTCCTATTTTCTTACAGAGCATTTTTGTGGTAATTAGTAGGTGGTAAAACCCTGGTTTATAATAAATCTACAATGTGAAATTGTTACATGTCAATAATTATTACATATTAGTATGTGGCTTATACTGCAGTTTTGGTAGTGTAGCGGGCACGTATCGCTCAGGGAAGCCCGAGCGTGCGTGGAGAGCGCATTGCCCGCCTGTGGTAGCTCAAGTACCGTATCAGAGCAGTGAGAAGCAGCTAGCCCTGTGGTGTAGCGGTAGCATTCTCAACTCGAGAGTGGAGGGGCCGGGGTTCGATTCCCCGTGGAGCTGACCTGTTTTCGCTGACCTGTTACAGTAGTTTAGGGGTATATTACCAGAGGGAGTATGATTTGGGTTGTATTCCACCATCGTGGGGTGTTTACCTGGTTACTTGGTTACTGTGTGTTGACCCAGGTAGGAGTAACAAACTAGTGATTTTTCTTCACATTGTTATGTCATTTTATATGGCTAGTCAACATGTGAACATATGGCACAATCTCAAGGCAAAGACTTTTTAAAACATGAGTTTATATATTCTGAACATCATGGCCTCATTACTGACCCTCCCTATTCTCTCACACTCCTACTCCCCTATTCTTGGACAACCTGGTTCCCCTACCTCTGACTCCTTTAAGCCATGACTCTCCTACTACCCTTCCCTACTGCCTCACTAACCCAACCCCTCAATTTTAAATTCCATCACTGTCCTACTGATTCACTATGGTGTCTCTATTTTCCCGTACTCCCTCACTCTCCTTAGTATTCTACCACACAACATTCCTGTTAACTACAACTGTACCAGCCTAACACACCTACTCACTTCTCTCATTCTTCACTTCCCTACTCTCTCACAAACTTACTCACCTCTCTCGTTCCTCACATCCCTACTGCCTAAAAAACATACTTACTTCTCTAACCCATCACTTTCCTACTGTCTTATACACCTACTCACCTCTTCCCTCACTTCGCTACTCCCTCATAAACGTATTCACTTCTCTTACCTCTTACTTCCCTACTCCCTCACTTCCCTACTCATCTGTCTCATTCCTCACTTCACTACTCCCTCTCAAACCTATTCACTTCTCTCACCTCTTACTTCCTTACTTCCTCACTTCCTTACTCACCTCTCTCATCCCTCACTTCCCTACTCCCTCGAAAACATACTCACTTCTCTCACCCCTCACTTCCCTACTGCCTTACACATCTACTCACTTCTCTCACCCCTCACTTTCCTACTACCAAGTCACGTAGGCATAGAGGGCAATGAAAAGGCAGATAGATCTGCTAAGCATGGCCTTAGCTTTGACACACAACAAAAATGCCTGCTCCCACCTTCAGACTTCGAACCAGTGGTAAAGAAGTATATAGACCAGCTGTGGCAGAAGGACTGGGTTGAAAATCCTGGCCGGAAGCTCTATGAGTTCTGCAAAACTATCAACGAAACAAATCGTCCTGTTTTCACAAACAGAAGAGACCAAACAGTTTTCACTCGGTGTCGCATCGGTCACACTCGATTGACCCATGCATACCTTCTGAAGAGAGAAGACGAACCTTTTTGTGTAGCGTGCAATACGGTTCTATCGATCAAACACATCCTCTTGGATTGTATAGATTTTACGCTCATTCGACAACGTTTCTACAAGGTAGCTGGACTACAAGAGCTTTTTAACACCGTCAAACCCAATCTTATCATCGACTTCTTGAAAGCAGCTGGACTGCATCAACTTTTATGATTTTTACTCTGCACACTCATTTTTTTATAAAGCACTGACATGATTTTATCTTCCATCTCATTCTCCCAGCAATAGCATTTGTTCTACCTCAAATGTATGTATCAAGAATTAAATTTTCCATTGAACCAATTTGGTTTCTAATTTAAGTTTCTCGCCATGAATATGACCTTAGTTGTCGAAATGGCGTTAAACATCCATTACTCACTCACTCACTCCTACTGCCTTACACACCTACTCACTTCTCTCACCCCTCACTTTCCTACTGCCTTACACACCTACTCACTTCTCTCACCTCTTACTTCCCTACTGCCTTACACACCTACTCACTTCTCTCACCTCTTACTTCCTACTCCCTCACTTTCCTACATACTTCTCTCATCCCTCACTTCCCTACACCCTCATGCACCTGCTCACTTCTCTCATCCCTCACTTCCCTACTGCCTTACACACCTACTCACTTCTCTCACCCCTCACTTTCCTACTGCCTTACACACCTACTCACTTCTCCCACCTCTTACTTCCTACTCCCTCACAAACCTACATACTTCTCTCATCCCTCACTTCCTTACTGCCTTACACACCTACTCACTTCTCCCACCTCTTACTTCCCTACTGCCTTACACACCTACATACTTCTCTCACCTGTTACTTCCTACTTCCTCACAAACCTACATACTTCTCTCATCCCTCACTTCTCTACACCCTCATGCACCTACTCACCTAACTCATCCCTCTCTCCCTACTCCTTCACACACCTACTGCCTCACTACCCTCCTGCATCACTAATATACTCCATCACGCTCCCACCCTCACCAGCCTACTCCCTCACTATCACTCATTCTCTTAACAATGCCAATACTCCATCACGCTGCCACCCTCACTAGCCTACTCCCTCACTACTCTCACTCACTCCACTAACAACTCCAATACTCCATCACGCTCCCACTCTCACTAGCCTACTCCCTCACTACTATCACTCACTCCACTAACAATGCCAATACTCCATCATGCTCCCACCCGCACTAGCCTACTCCCTCACTACTATCACTCAATCCACTAACAAGGCCAATACTCCATCATGCTCCCACTCTCACCAGCCTACTCCCTCATTACTATCACTCAATCCACTAACAACTCCAATACTCCATCATGCTCCCACCCTCACTAGCCTACTCACTCATTCCACTAACAATACCATTTTCCAACTCCCTCACCATGTGACTCCACTATTCCCTCATTCTGCCACTCCTATTTTCCTTACTCTACTTAACCATGTACCACTGAAATATATCAACAATAACCAGTATACCTTATAAACTTGTTACATACAGTGGCGGATCCAGGATTTCGAAAAGAAGGTGACTCCCCCACCCCCGCTAATTTTCAGCTAAAGCTGAGACTTAAAGTGAAAAAGAAACTATGGACACAAAGGAGGGGGTGCTCTGTGTACAATTCGTCTCTGCATCACCAGTGTAATATCATACATGTAGGCAAAGCCAGAAATGAAACCTGGTTCCAACCCACTCACCTGTAGTCAATTTACTTACCTGTAGTCACTATACTTGCTGGCAGCCCACTAACCTGTCACGTTCCATGTCACCCATGACCTCACTCCTCTGTTCCTTTACTTCCCTACTTTTCAGCCATTTTCTTGCTCCCTTCTTCCCCGGCTCCCATATTCACACAGTGCCTCACTTCTCTACTCCCTCACTTCCCTACTCCCTCACACGTGCTCACTTCTCTCATCCCTCACTTCCTTACTGCCTCACTACGCTGTACCCCAACTCCCTCAATCCCTTGATCCCATATTTGCTCCCTCCACTACTCCCTTACCCCTCTATTCCTTTCTTCCCTACCCCCTCACTTGCCTTCCCTGGAACTCCCTTACTCCAATACTCACTTAGACCCCTACTCCCTCAGTCCCTGACTCCCTCACTCCACTACTCACTCACTCTACTAGCTCTACTCTTCCCAAACTCCCTTATTTCTCTTCTCCCTCATTCCTCCTTCAACACCAGGAAAACTTCCATAATGGTACTTAGATGTAGAATGCGATAGGTATGACAGCTCCTACATGCCTACCTATTTCCTTGTACTATGCTACACCACTCCTACTTACCTCTATAACAATTACCCTACTTACCAACATCACCCCTACTTACCTGTAGCACACCTAAAGCACCCATACTACTTGGGAAGTATAAATAAAGTGAAGATATCATGTGTGTGGCTGGACCATTGGTCACTCTGTCCACTTTCGCACCACAAGTACATATACCAGGCCAGGAATCGAACCTGAGTACCACACACAAGAATCCTACCACTCATTTATAAAACCAATCCAGCTTACACATAGGACTCTGTATCTGATAGCATTCTACCCTGACGATAGTTATATCATGGTTGCCTAATGTTACCCTGTTTCACATGTAGGGTGCTCATCATCTGCTGACTTACCTGTATGTTTGCTACCTTCACATGATACCTGAGGTTGTTACCAAATGACAAAAATTTCTGTCTCTCTACCCCCTCAGCCATTTAGCAAGTGGTAACAACTGCATTTCTTGTATCCGAGGGAATAACATTCCTGATTGACATGTACCACACCCGCATCCTGCCTACTTACCTGTACCACACCCACCTCCTGCCTATTTACCTGTACAACACCCACATCCTGTCTACCCACCTGTACAACACCCGCATCCTGCCTACTTACCTGTACAACCCCCACATCCTGCCAACTTACCTGTACAACACCCGCATCATGCCTTCTTACCTGTACAATACCCACATCCTGCCTACTTACCTGTACAACACCCACATCCTGCCTACTTACCTGTACAACACCCACACCCTGCCTACTTACCTGTACAACACCCACACCCTGCCTACTTACCTGTACAACACCCGCATCATGCCTACTTACCTGTACAACACCCGCATCATGCCTACTTACCTGTACAAAACCCACATCCCGCCTACTTACCTGTACCATCCCTACACCACCCCTACTTACCTCTACCACTCCTACACCACCCCTACTTACCTGTACCACACCTACACCACCCCTACTTACCTATACCACACCTACACCACCCCTACTTACATGTACCACACCTACACCACCCCTACTTACCTGTACCACCCCTACACCACCCCCACTTACCTGTACCACCCCTAAACCACCCCTACTTACCTGTACCACACCTACACTACCCCTACTTACCTGTACCACACCTACACTACCCCTACTTACCTGTACCACACCTACACCACCCCTACTTACCTGTACCACCCCTACACCACCCCCACTTACCTGTACCACCCCTAAACCACCCCTACTTACCTGTACCACACCTACACTACCCCTACTTACCTGTACCACACCTACACTACCCCTACTTACCTGTACCACACCTACACCACCCCTACTTACCTGTACCACACCTACACCATCCCTACTTACCTGAACCACACCTACACCACCCCTACTTACCTGTACCGCTCCTACATCACCCCTACTAACCTGTACAGCACCCACATCCTACCTACTTACCTGTACAGCACCCACATCCTGCCTACTTACCTGTACAACACCCACATCCTACTTACCAGTTATGATCAAATCCACCTCTGGACTGGACCCACATCCTGCCTATTTACATCTCTGCTGTGATGGACAATCCCTCACTCCCCTGATAAGGGAGTCCCATCCAGTCAGCAGAGCGTGTCCCTAGCGCTCCCATTGTGGCACCAGCCTCTGCTGTAGGGCAGGCTCTCTACTCTGTCAGTCTCTGCTATTTCCTGGGGTTATTATTAAGCTCTCATTTAGAAATGAAACATATCAAATTATCCTTCACATACAGGGGTTTATTTCATGGTGGATACGATGACCACTATGCTTAAGTACTAGAAATCCTGTATCCCATGCCCCCAATGAGATACAGTGTTCCAGTATCCCATGGCCTGTGATGTCATCATTTGTTCAAATTATTATGGCCATTCATATGCAATTAGACATATTTTGAAGAGTAAAAACCATGAAATAAAGGCAAAGGCCCATAGCCAAAGGATTTTTGGTATCGTTCTCCTCTTGGTGGGGCTGGGGCTGCATCCCACTCAGCCTGCGGCTTTGTGGGATACGGTCCCAGCCCCACCTCAGGGGGAACAATACCGAAATATCCTCTGGCCATGGGCCTTTGTCTATATATCCAAGACTATCCCTGCCCTTTCTACAATGAATAGCTGAGAAGTAATGATAAAAGCTAAGTTCTTAAGTGATATAACCTATGTATAATACAATATTTCAAAATCCGGGACAATTTTCAAAATCATGGACTAGACAAGAATAGAATGAGTGGATAAAATATGAGCTATTTGTAGTGGGCAGGTGTCTCTTCTCTCATCCCTCACTTCTCTACTCCCTCACAAACCTACTCACTTCTCTCATCCCTCACTTCCCTACTGCCTTACAAACTTACTCATTTCTCTCATCTGTCACTTCCCTACTGCCATGCAAACCTACTTTTCTCATCCCTTACCTCCCTACTGCCTTACAAACTTACTCATTTCTCTCATCTGTCACTTCCCTACTGCCATGCAAACCTACTTATCTCATCCCTTACTTCCCTAGACCCTCATGCACCTACTCACCTCACTGATCCCTACTCACCTCCCTATTCCTTCACACACCTACTGCCTCACTACCCTCCTGCATCACGTATATACTCCATTACGCTCCCACCCTCACTAGCCTACTCCCTCACTATCACTCATTCTCTTAACAATACCATTACTCCATCACGCTCCCACTCTCACTAGCCTACTTCCTCACTACTATCTCTCACTCCACTAACAACTCCAATACCCCATCACGCTCCCACTCTCACTAGCCTACTTCCTCACTACTATCTCTCACTCCACTAACAACTCCAATACCCCATCACGCTCCCACTCTCACCAGCCTACTTCCTCACTACTATCTCTCACTCCACTAACAACTCCAATACTCCATCACGCTCCCACTCTCACTAGCCTACTTCCTCACTACTATCACTCACTCCACTAACAATGCCATTACTCCATCACCCTCCAACTCTCACCAGCCTACTTCCTCACTACTACCCCTACACTCCACTAATAATACCAACTCCCTCACCATGTCACTCCACTATTCCCTCATTCTGCCACTCCTATATTCCCTTACATTCCTGAACCATGTACCACTGAAAAATACCACTGTAATTACAATAATCAGTATGTACCTTATAAACTTGTTACATACAGTGGCGGATCCAAAATTCAGAAAAGAAGGTGGCTCCCCCATGATTTTTGGCAAAATTTGAGACTTAAAGTGACAAATACACTACAAACAAAGAGGAGGGGGTGCTCTCTGTACAAATCATCTCTGCATCACCAGTGTAATATTATACAGGCAAAGCCAGAAATGAAACCTGGTTTCAACCTACTCACCTGTAGTCAATTTACTTACCTGTAGTCACTATACTTGCTGGCAGCCTACTTACCTGTCCCTACTTCCTGACTGCCCTACTCTCTCATGCTGCCACTCACCCACAACCTCACTCCTCTGCTCCTTTACTTCCCTACTTTCTCCCTCACTGTGACTGTCCTATTCACTCATTTGATCACACACACCCTACCCGAATACTCCCTCAATCCCTTGCTCCCATATTTGCTCCCTATACTACTCCCTCACTCATTTCCTTACTCCCCTATCCCCTCACTTGCTTACACTAGAACTCCCTTACTCCACTACTTACTTAGTCCCCCGCTCCCTCAGTCCCTGACTCCCTTACTCCACTACTCACTTAGTCCCCTACTCCCTCAGTCCCTGACTCCCTCATTCCTCTACTCACTTAGTCCCCTACTCCCTCAGTCCCTCACTCCACTACTCACTTAGTCCCCTACTCCCTCAGTCCCTGACTCCCTCATTCCTCTACTCACTTAGTCCCCTACTCCCTCAGTCCCTGACTCCCTCACTCCACTACTCACTTAGTCCCCTACTCCCTCAGTCCCTGACTCCTTCACTCCACTACTCACTTAGTCCCCTACTCCCTCAGTCCCTGACTCCCTCACTCCACTACTCACTTAGTCCCCAGCTCCCTCAGTCCCTGACTCCCTCACTCCACTACTCACTTAGTCCCCTATCCCCTCAGTCCCTGACTCCTTCACTCCACTACTCACTAAGTCCCCTACCCCCTAAGTACCTGACTCCCTCACTCCACTACTCACTTAGTCCCCAGCTCCCTCAGTCCCTGACTCCCTCACTCCACTACTCACTTAGTCCTCTACTCCCTCAGTCCCTGACTCCTTCACTCCACTACTCACTTAGTCCCCTACCCCCTCAGTCCCTGACTCCCTCACTCCACTACTCACTTAGTCCCCAGCTCCCTCAGTACCTGACTCCTTCACTCCACTACTCAATTAGTCCCCTACCCCCTCAGTCCCTGACTCCCTCACTCCACTACTCACTTAGTCCCCTACCCCCTCAGTCCCTGACTCCCTCACTCCACTACTCACTTAGTCCCCAGCTCCCTCAGTCCCTGACTCCCTCACTCCACTACTCACTTAGTCCCCAGCTCCCTCAGTCCCTGACTCCCTCACTCCACTACTCACTTAGTCCTCTACTCCCTCAGTCCCTGACTCCCTCACTCCACTACTCACTTAGTCCCCTATTCCCTCAGTCCCTGACTCCCTCACTCCACTACTCACTTAGTCCACTACTCCCTCAGTCCCTGACTCCCTCACTCCACTACTCACTTAGTCCCCTACTCCCTCAGTCCCTGACTCCCTGACTCCACTACTCACTTAGTCCCCTATCCCCTCAGTCCCTCACTCCACTACTCACTTAGTCCCCTACTCCCTCAGTCCCTGACTCCCTGACTCCACTACTCACTTAGTCCCCTACCCCCTCAGTCCCTCACTCCACTACTCACTTAGTCCCCTACTCCCTCAGTCCCTGACTCCCTGACTCCACTACTCACTTAGTCCCCTCAGTCCCTGACTCCCTGACTCCACTACTCACTTAGTCCCCTACTCCCTCAGTCCCTGACTCCCTCACTCAACTACTCACTTAGTCCCCTCAGTCCCTGACTCCCTCACTCCACTACTCACTTAGTCCCCTCAGTCCCTGACTCCCTCACTCCACTTCTCACTTAGTCCCCTACTCCCTCAGTCCCTGACTCCCTCACTCCACTACTCACTTAGTCCCCTACTCCCTCAGTCCCTGACTCCCTCACTCCACTACTGACTTAGTCCCCTCAGTCCCTGACTCCCTCACTCCACTACTCACTTAGTCCCCTCAGTCCCTGACTCCCTCACTCCACTACTCACTTAGTCCCCTACTCCCTCAGTCCCTGACTCCCTCACTCCACTACTCACTTAGTCCCCTACTCCCTCAGTCCCTGACTCCCTCACTCCACTATTCACTCCCTCTACTAGCTCTACTCCTCCCATACTCCCTTATTTCTCTTCGCCCTCATTCCTCTATCAACACCCCTACTTACATGCAGGAAAACTTCCATAATGGTACTTAGATGTAGAATGCTATATGTATGACAGCTCCCACATGCCTACCTATTTCCTTGTACTACGCTACACCCTTCCTAATTGCCTTTAAAACACTTAACCTTACTTACCAACATCACCCCTACTCACCTGTTACACACATGTCTATAGCACCTGTACCATTTTGGGAAGTAAAAATTAAGTGAAGATATCATGTGTGTGGCTGGATCATTGGTCACTCTTTCCACTTTCGCACCAGCATATTACATAGACCAAGCCAGGAATCGAACCTTGGTACCACACACAAGAATCCTACCACTCATTTATGATACCAATCCGACTTACACATAGGACTCCGTATCTGATAGCCTTCTACCCTGACCATAGTTATATCATGGTTGCCTAATGTTACCCTATTTTACATGCATCATCTGCTGACTTACCTAAATGTTAATTGCCAACAAACAATGATTCATGTGGTTGTTACCAAATAAAAAGAATGCCTGTCTCCAACCCCTCTAAAATCTTACCTCCTTGCCTGTGAAATGCTGACATCTTCTCTCATTACCTGTACAACATCTAACTCTTGCCCACTTACCTGTACCACACCCAAATCCTGCCTACTTACCTGTACCACACCCACATCCTGCCTACTTACCTGTACAACACCCACATCCTGCCTACTTACCTGTACCACACCCACATCCTGCCTACTTAACTGTACAACACCCACATCCTGCCTACTTAACTGTACCACACCCACATCCTGCCTACTTACCTGTACCACACCCACATCCTGCCTACTTACCTGTACAACACCCACATCCTGCCTACTTAACTGTACCACACCCACACCTGCCTACTAACCTGTACCACACCCACACCTGCCTACTTACCTGTACCACACCCACATCTGCCTACTTACCTGTACAACACCCACATCCTGCCTACTTAACTGTACCACACCCACATCCTGCCTACTTACCTGTACAACACCCACATGCTGCCTACTTACCTGTACATCATCCATATCCTGCCTACTTACTTCTACAATACCCACACCTTGACTACCTGTACAACACCCGTATCCTGCCTACTTACCTGTACAACACCCACACCCTGCCTACTTACCTGTACAACACCCACACCCTGCCTACTTACCTGTACAACACCCACATCCTGCCTACTTACCTGTACAACACCCACACCCTGCCTACTTACCTGTACAAGACCCACATCCTGCCTACTTACCTATACAACACCCACACCCTGCCTACTTACCTATACAACACCCACACCCTGCCTACTTACCTGTACAACACCCGTATCCTGCCTACTTACCTGTACCACACCCACACCTACCTACTAACCTGTACCACACCCACACCTACCTACTAACCTGTACCACACCCACACCTGCCTACTAACCTGTACCACACCCACACCTGCCTACTTACCTGTACCACACCCACACCTGCCTACTTACCTGTACCACACCCACATCCTGCCTACTTACCTGTACCACACCCACATCCTGCCTACTTACCTGTACAACACCCACATCCTGCCTACTTACCTGTACCACACCCACATCCTGCCTACTTACCTGTACAACACCCACATGCTGCCTACTTACCTGTACATCATCCATATCCTGCCTACTTACCTGTACAACACCCACATCCTGCCTACTTACCTGTACAACACCCACATCCTGCCTACTTACCTGTACCACACCCACATCCTGCTACTTGCCTGTACAACACCTATATACAGCAATGCCCTACATGTCTTGGCTGCTGACTTCAGTTCTAGATAATGCAGGACATCCTACATCCTACTTACTTACTTCGTTTACACTTGCATGACACGTTCTTACCTGTATACTACCTAAATTGTCATATTTACTTCAATAACTTGTTCTTATTAATGTTTGAGGGCCCATATACAGCTTACTTACCTGTATGGCATACATATTACAAGCTTACCTGTACAACATCTACATCTGGAATATTTGAACTTTGGGACACCCACATCCTGCTGATTTACCTGCACTTGTTAACCACACCCTCACTCTGCCACTCCCCCACTCCCTCACTCTGTCACTCCCCTAGACCCTGACACTGTCACTCCCCTACTCCCTGACTCTGTCACTCCCCTACTCCCTCACGCTGCTGCTCCCCTACTCCCTCACTCCCCTACTCCCTCACTCTGCCACCCCCCTACTCCCTCTCTTTGTCACTCCCCTACTGCCTGACTCTGTCACTCCCCTACTTACTCACTCTGTCACTCCCCTACTCCCTCACTCTGCCACTCCCCTACTCCCTCTCTTTGTCACTCCCCTACTGCCTGACTCTGTCACTCCCCTACTTACTCACTCTGTCACTCCCCTACTCCCTCACTCTGTCACTCACCTACTCCCTCACTCTGCGGCTCCCTTTCACCCTCCCTGTCACTCCCTCATTCCACCACTCCCTCACTCTGCCATTCTCCTACACCCCTCTCTGTCACTCCCCTACTCCCTCACTCTGTTACTCCCCTACTCACTTTGTCACTCCCTCACTCTGTCACTTTGCTTCACCCCTCCCTGTCCGGCCCCTTCTCCCTAACTCTGCTGCTCCCTTTCACCCTCCCTGTCCTCTACTCCCTCATTCCGTCACTCCCCTACTCCCTCACTCTGCTATTTTCATACACCCCTCCCTGCCACTCCCCTACTCCCTCACTCATTCAATCACCTCCTTTTCCCCCATTTTTCACTCCCGTAATGCCCAGTCCTATATTTACACACTCTGCTACTCACTCACTGCCCTACACTTCTCTACTTCCTCACTTCCCTGTTTCTTCAACTCACTGTCACTCCCCCACTCCCTCACATCTCTAATCCCTCAATTCCCTACTGCCTCACTACTCTAGCTCCCTACTCCCTGAATCCCTTTCCCCCATATTTTCTCCCTCCAATACTCCCTAATTCCTCTATTTCCTAACTCCTTACTCCCCTGTCGCCTCATTCTCTTACTCTACAACTCCCTCATTCACTCAGTCTACTATTCCCTCAATTACTAAGTCCTAGCTCCAGACTCGCCCAGTCCCTTGCTCCCCTACTACCTCAGTCTACTAATGCCTAATTCAATACTCCCTCCACTCACAGTGGCACACTTACACAAGTCTCCTTAGATGCACCACACTAACGTCACCCCTACTTACCTGTACCACACTCTGATCTAGTGAGGACCAAACACCTTCTGGAGAGTGAAGGCTAGGTAGGTGATTTGAGGCTCGCAGAGACAACTGTCAGCGGATTGTCCACCCACATCACCCCACTTACCTGTACCACCCCTTCTTACATTTAGGGTGAATTCAACTAGTTTCATGCACTTTCCTGGACTTATAGATGATGGAGTAACAATTAACAGAGGTAGGATTGTTTGAGGTTCCAACAGAGTGGCATACATCATGTGTGTGGCTGGACCATTGGCCAATCTGTCCACTTTCGCACCAGCATATTAATTACTTAGACCAAGCCAGGAATCAAACCTGGGTACCACACACATAAATCCTACCAGTCACCTTCAACAATCAGACTCACCTACAGGCACTTCTTACCTTACCCTTACCCTACATGTAAACTTGTAGACTGCCCATTATTACCTATTTTACTGAGGGGTCATCCTACTAACCTGTTTGCAACTTTCAACCTCCTTACTTTGCATCGTGCTACTTATGCTCGTCTCACTGTGCCCCATCATCCTATCTAATGAACAATTTGATGTCACAAATTTATGGGTCCATATGAAAATGATAATTTTGTAAAGTAATTTAGTGCTCTTCAAAATTATGGGAAAATCTACAAAAGTTCTTTCTGGTTGCCATGACAACCAGCTTCGTTGTAAATTTCTGAAATTTACTTTTTCAAAAATGTTGGCCTAAATCAACCTAAACATACTTGTAGTGACCACATTTTTCCCATTTATTTTTTAAATGTCAATTGTAACTTAAATTATCTACAATGATCTACTTTTGGCTATAACCCTAAATCCAGATGCCCTAGGCCCTCTGTCTCACTGTGCCCTGTGTCTCACTGCAACTCACTCTCCCCACATATTGCCTACTTACCTGTACAACACCCACATCCTGCCTACTTACCTGTACAACACCCACATCCTGCCTACTTACCTGTACAACACCCACACCCTGCCTACTTACCTGTACAACACCCCCATCCTGCCTACTTACCTGTACAACACCCACATCCTGCCTACTTACCTGTACAACACCCCCATCCTGCCTACTTACCTGTACAACACCCCCATCCTGCCTACTTACCTGTACAACACCCCCATCCTGCCTACTTACCTGTACAACACCCACATCCGGCCTACTTACCTGTACAACACCCTCATCCTGCCTACTTACCTGTACCACACCCACACCCTGCCTACTTACCTGTACAACACCCACATCCGGCCTACTTACCTGTACAACACCCACATCCTGCCTACTTACCTGTACAACACCCACATCCTGCCTACTTACCTGTACAACACCCACATCCTGCCTACTTACCTGTACAACACCCACATCCTGCCTACTTACCTGTACAACACCCACATCCCGCCTACTTACCTGTACCACACCCACATCCTGCCTACTTACCTGTACCACACCCACAGCCTGCCTACCTACCTGTACAACACTCGCATCCTGCCTACTTACCTGTACAACACCCACATCCTGCCTACTTACCTGCACAACACCCACATCCTGCCTACTCACCCATACAACATCCACATCCTGCCTATTTACCTGTACAACATCCGCTTCCTGCCTACTTAATTACCTGTACCACACCCACATCCTGCTTACTTACTTGTACAACACCCACACCCTGCCTACTTACCTATACAACACCCACATCCTGCCTACTTACCTGTACAACACCCACATCCTGCCTACTTACCTGTACTACACCCACATCCCGCCTACTTACCTGTACCACACCCACATCCTGCCTACTTACCTGTACAACACCCACATCCTGCCTTCTTACATGTACAACACTCACATCCTGCCTATTTACCTGTACAACATCCGCTTCCTGCCTACTTAATTACCTGTACCACACCCACATCCTCCCTTCTTACCTGTACCACACCCACAGCCTGCCTACTTACCTATACAACACCCACACCCTCCCTACTTACCTGTACAACACCCACATCCTGCCTACTTACCTTTACAATACCCACATCCTGCCTACTTACCCATACAACATCCACATCCTGCCTATTTACCTGTACAACATCCGCTTCCTGCCTACTTAATTACCTGTACCACACCCACATCCTGCCTACTTACCTGTACAACACCCACATCCGGCCTACTTACCCGTACAACACCCACATCCTGCCTACTTACCTGTACAACACCCGCATCCCGGCTACTTACCTGTACAACACCCACATCCTGCCTACTTACCTGTACAACACCCACATCCTGCCTACTTACCTGTACCACACCCACATCCTGCCTACTTACCTGTACAACACCCACATGCTGCTGAGTTACCTGTACAACACTCACATCCTGCCTACTTACCTTTACAACACTCACATCCTGCCTACTTACCTGTGCAACACCCACATCCTGTCTACTTACCTGTACCACACCCACATCCTGCCTACTTACCTGTACAACATCCGCTTCCTGCCTACTTACCTGTTCAACACCTACATCCTACTTACCTGTACCACACCCACATCCTACCTACTTACCTGTTCAACACCTACATCCTACTAACCTGTACAACACCTACATCCTACTTTCCCTTACAACACCCACATTCTGCTGCTAAGCAGTATGACACCCACATCCTGCTACTTGCCTGTACAACACCACTATACACCAATGCCTCACACATCTTGGCTGCTGAGTTCTAGTTAATGCAGGACATCCTACATCCTGCTTACTTACTACTATTACCCTTGCATGACAAATTAACCCCTTTCTTACCTGTACACTACCTAAATTGTCATATTCACTTCAATAACTTGTTCTTATTGATATTTGAGATCCCACATACAGCTTACTTACCTGTGTAATAAACGATACTTTGTATCTTTATGATATTGGTGGAGTATCAATTAAAGAACAAAGTCGACACAGTTCGGATCAAGTGTTACAGGTTGCAATATCAGGTTTATTCAGAAAACCTAGACAAGCAGTCACTAGGTGTGCGAACTCCCTATAGAGTTCGGAACGGGTCAGTAGGCTAAGCAGCCGATATGATCACAGGGTCTCCTCTGCCAGCGTGGCTCAGAGTAACCGACGAGTACCGTCAGATGCCGGGTATATATAGGCAGCCAGCCTGCGTGCGCACACGCAGACCGGAAGCCTATAGCGACCTCTGTCCATACCCCAAGCCCGGGGTAGGTGTCGCCACCTACCGTCGGACTGAAGGGTTCGGACTGAGCTCGCAACACAGCATCCAACAGCACTCGTCATATAACAACCCCGTATAACCCTAGCCCCTACACCTGTATGGCATACATATTACCAGCTTACCTGTACAACATCTACATATGGCATATTTGAACTTTGGGACACCCACATTCTGCTGATTTACCTGCACTTGTTAACCACTCCCTCACTCTGCAACTCTCCTACTCCCTCACTCTGCCACTCCTCTACTCCCTCACTCTGCCACTCCCCTACTCCCTCACTCTGTCACTCCCCTACTCCCTCACTCTGTCACTCCCCTACTCCCTCAGTCTGCCACTCCCCTACTCCCTCACTCTGCCACTCCCCTACTCCCTTACTCTGTCACTCCTCTACTCCCTCACTCTGCCAGTCCCCTACTCCCTCACTCTGCTGCTCCCCTACTCCCTCACTCTGTCACTCCTCTACTCCCTCACTCTGTCACTCCCCTACTCCCTCACTCTGTCACTCCCCTACTCCCTCACTCTGTCACTCCCCTACTCCCTCACTATGTCACTCTTCTACTCCCTCGCTATGTCACTCCTCTACTCCCTCCCTCTGCCACTCCCCTACTCCCTCACTCTGTCACTCCCCTACTCCCTCACTATGTCACTCTTCTACTCCCTCGCTATGTCACTCCTCTACTCCCTCCCTCTGCCACTCCCCTACTCCCTCACTCTGTCACTCCCCTACTCCCTCACTCTGTCACTCCTGTTTACCCCTCCCTGTCACTCCCCTACTCCCTCACTCTGCTGCTTCCCTACTCCCTTACTCTGTCACTCCCCTACTCCCTCACTCTTTCACTCCCCTACTCCCTCACTCTCTTTACTGCTCTACTCCCTCACACTGTCACTCCCCTACTCCCTCGCTCTCTTAAATCTCTACTCTCTCACTCTTTTTGGTTATTCCCCATCTCCTATATTTACACACACCCCCTACTCCATCACTGTCTGTCTCCCTCTTTTGATCACTTATCTACACACTGACTTCTCTAATCCCTCACTTTTTACTCCCTATCCCCCTAATCAATCTAACCCTAGCTTCCTCACTCCTATGTTCCTTCACTCCGCTGCCACACTCACACATTCCTTTAATCCCTCACTTCTTACTCCCCTACTCCCTTACCACCTCACTTGCTTAATCTACAACTCCCCCATTCACTCAGTCCACTATTTCCTCAATGAACTATGCACTACCTACAGACTTGCCCAGTCCCTTGCTCCCATACTCTCTCAGTCCACTAATGACTAATCTAATAGTCCCTCCATTCACAGTCGCACACTTACACAAGTCTTCTTAGATGCACCACACTAACATAACCCCTACTTACCTGATCACTCTGATCTAGTGAGGACCTAACATCTTCTGGACAGTGAAGGCTAGGTTCATGATTTGAGGCTCGCAGAGACGACTCTCAGCAGATTGCCCACCCATATCACCCCTACTTACCTGTACCACCGCTTTCTTACATTTAGGCTGAATTCCACAAGTTTCATGCACTTTCCTGAACTGATAATGGAGTGAGGGTTAACAGAGGGAGGGTTGTTTCAGGTTTAAACAGAGTGGCATACATCATGTGTATGGCTGGACCATTGGCCAATCTGTCCACTTTCGCACCAGCATATTTACAACATAGACCAAGCCAGGAATCGAACCTGGGTACCACACACATGAATCCTACCAGTCACCTTCACCAATCAGACTTACTTTCAGGCACTGCTTATCTTACCCTTACTCTACATGTTAACATGTAGACTGTCCATTATTACCTATTTTACTGAGGGGTCATTCTGCTAACCTGCATGCAACATTTAACCTGTCACAAACCGATTACATTATGACACATTCTAAACCTACACTTACTTCTATGCAATATACAATGATCCCCAACTTGCCTTTCCAGCTTAACCATCCTACCTTGTTACATGCACCACACCCACATCCTGCCTACTTACCTGTACAACACCCACATCCTGCCTACTTAACTGTACAACACCCATATCCTGCCTACTTACCTGTACAACACTCACATCCTGCCTACTTACCTGTACAACACCCACATCCTGCCTACTTACCTGTACAACACCCACATCCTGCCTACTTACCTGTACAACACTCACATCCTGCCTACTTACCTGTACTACACCCACACCACCCCTACTTACCTGTACCACACCTACAACACCCCTACTTACCTGTACCACACCTACACCACCCCTACTTACCTGTACCACACCTACACCACCCCTACTTACCTGTACCACACCTACACCACCCCTACTTACCTGTACCACACCTACACCACCCCTACTTACCTGTACCACACCCACACCACCCTATTTACATGTACAACACCCACATCCTACCTACTTACCTGTACTACACCCACACCACCCCTACTTACCTGTACCACACCTACAACACCCCTACTTACCTGTACCACACCTACACCACCCCTACTTACCTGTACCACACCTACACCACCCCTACTTACCTGTACCATACCCACACCACCCTACTTACCTGTACAACACCCACATCCTACCTACTTAACACCTCTACTTACCAGTTATCATCAAATCCACCTCTGTACAGAACCCACATCCTGCCTATTTACATCTCCGCTGTGATGGACACTCCCTCATAGGTATGTCTGGAAATGCGCAAAAATATGTACTGAGCGAAAATTAATACGTTTACAGTATATGTTCCACTTTACTGCAAATTATTTTTTTCACAGTTGTATGCAATGGCATTCTGGGTAAAAATATGATGTTCCCGGAAAGAATAGGAACAAATTATTTTGTAGCTGTATTAGCTAAAAATAGTATTCAAAGTTGACAGAATTTATTTTAACTCTCAAAAATTTGTTGAGATTATTTGCTGACATAAAGAAGTGCTTTTTATAGGGGGTCCCGGGCATATTTTTAGTTGTTTTGGCCTTTGAGATTAAAAACTAGTGCAAAAATGGTTTAAATCTTATATGTAATGCCTAGAATGTTGGATAAAATGGCAAGAAATAGGGTATAAAATGGTTGTACTTCATACCCTTGGTTACTTCAAGCAATGTAATGGCATTTATATCAATCTAGATAATGATTAATTGATTAATGATTCCATTTTTTTAGGTTATGTCAAATAGCAAATATTATCGGCTACAAAGATATCAAATATTCAAAGTCCAATATAAAGCTCAATTTTCTCAAAATCGTCTAATTTTTGGATATTGCTTAGTCAGCATATATATGTACCCACTGCTGAAGTAGCTGCTCATTCTGAGCCATTAAAGCTATATGCGCAGATACCTGCACAGTGTGTCCATATTCAAGAGGTAGCGACCCACCTTAAGTGATACAACCTATGTACAATACAATATTTCAAAATCCGGGACTATTATCAAAATCTGGGACTAGACAAGAATAGAATGAGTGGATAAAATATGAACTATTTGTAGTGGGCAGGTATCTCTTCTCTCATCCCTCACTTCCTTACTGCCTCATACACCTACTCACCTCACTCGTCCCTCTCTTCCCTACTCTTTTACTCTCCTATTGCAACACTAATATACTCCATCACGCTTCCACCCTCACTAGCCTACTCCCTCACTCCACTAACAATGCTATTATTCAACTGTTAAAGTGAGTATATCCGATGTGTGTGACAAAAAATAGATTTCTCTAATAATGAGTCAGAATGTTCACATATGACATACTTAACTTTTTATCTAATCCGTTCCCCCTCATTCCCTCTGATTTTGCTCAAAGTTGATTGTAATACTCAATATACGGTCAGTTTGGAATAAAATCGTTCAAGATTTTATCCCCCCCCCCATTGAAAATACACTAGAAAAGCCTATAGATAGACCCCATCTATTCAATTTCTGAGTTGTTACTGCCCAAGGATACCATTTAATTTTTTGCCCCAGCCCATAAATAATACATTTTTACAGTATTTGGAACATATTTATGAAGGATTTAAAATTTTATTGAAAATCAGATATCCCCACTTTAACTACAAACACAAACAAGGGGATGCCCCTGTTGAAATCCGCCTCTGACCTCTGACTCTAACTATCTGTACCAATCACCCCTTATTATACAGGTCAAGCCAGAAATGAATCCTGGTTTCAACCTACTCACCTGTAGTCAACATACTTACCTGTAGTCACTGTACCTACCTTTAGTCACTATACTTGCCTACTCATCTGCTGCTTCCCTACTCCCTCACTCCTCTGTTCCTTTACTCCTCTATTCCCTTCCCCCTTCTCACTCGTTTGTTCCCGTATTTCCATTTTCACTCCCTCACTTCCCCTTTTCCTCACTCCCCAACTCTGTCACTCCCCTTCTCCCTCACTGTCACTCTCTCACACACCAATTCAGTCACTCCCCTACCTACTCATCTGCCTGCCCCCTCACTCACCTACTCCTTATTCCCTATATACCCTCACTCACTAGCTCTAGAACTCCCTCACTTCCCTACTCCCTCAGTCCCCTACTGCCTCAGTCATGCACCCCCTCACTCTACTGGTGGTGCTTGGGCTGTATTGCACTCGCCCTACGACCATCGTGCAATACAGCCCAAGCACCACTTGTGCAGTAACCACTGACTCGGTGACTTTGGCAGTTATGTCTAACTGGCTTACCAACACATTTTTTTGGTATGAGAAAGTATAAAAATACAACCCCATTTATTTATACTGTATAGGAAAAGACCCCCTACTTGCCTGCAGCATCCGTACCTTCAAAAACATTTAAACCAAGTGAGGATTTCATGTGTGTGGCTGGACCATTGGCCATTCTGTCCACTTTCGCACCAGCATTTTATAATATCTAGACCAAGCCAGGAATCGAACCTGGGTACCACACACATGAATCCACTCTTCAACTACACTAACCTACTTACCTAGGATATTCAAGCCTCATTGTTAGGCCTCCTTTCCTGACCCTTCTCATACATGGGGAGATACCTGGGAAGACCAACACAATCAGCACTTACCTGCAAGATACCTGCACCAGCCCTACTTACCTGTACCACACCTACACCACCCCTACTTACCTGTACCACACCTGCACCACCCCATCTTATTTGTACCACCCCTACTTACCTATATGACACCTACACCACTCCTACTTACCTGTACCACACCTACACCACCCCTACTTACCTGTACCACAGCTACACCATCCCTACTTACCTGTAGGACACCTACACCACCCCTACTTACCTGTACCACACCTACACCACCCCTACTTACCTGTACCACACCTATACCACACCTATTTTTTGTTTGTTTGTTTGTGTAGTTTAACGTCCCACTGACTATGCAGGTGAGACTTACTCAAGTTTCAGTTTTTCACAAGTAAGAAGGTAGGCCGAAGGCCTACCTCGGATGATCGTATCCAGGATGATCGAATCTATGAGATGAGCCAAAAGATAGAAATCCCGCTCCTACACATTTACCGAAGCAAGGGTTCTTTAACCTCCGACACCACATAGACATGGTGTGAGAGGGACAGGCCTTTGTTATGCTGTAAGTCTACCACAGCATGGGAAAGAGCAGCCATAGGTATAGTCGGGAAGCAATGAAAACTCCAAGCTGATACAAACTGTGTGCCATCAGTCTGGAGTGATACATCCCGACTCGCCAAACTAGTCTCCCCCATTTTTTTTTTCCATTTTTTGTATTTTTTTTTTTGTATTTTTTTTTAAATTTTTTTTTTTAATTTTCCATTTCATATTTTGTCCCATAGTTGGGTTTCCTTTAAGAATTTTAATACATTTTCGTCATTAGTAGTGTTGAAAACACTGTACATAGATGTTGTGTCTGAAAGATGTTTTCTTCTACTTTCTGCAGTCCTTCTACAGTGGAGTAGAAGATGCTCCACTGTCAGACGGGTACTGCAGTCTTGACATCTTGGTTCATATTCCCCATTCAGTCTGTACTCGTGTGTCAGTTTAGTGTGACCGATCCTTAATTACCACCCCTACTTACCTGTAAGATACCTACAACACCCCTACCTGTACCACACCTAGACAACCCCTATATATCTGTACCACCCCTATACCAGCCCAGTAGTAAAGTATGTATCGGAACGGGACTATAGTTAAGTACTGTTTATTACTCAATCGATATGCAGCCAATCAGAGGCCTCCATTTGGTCACGTGACCGGAAGTGACCTACTTAGGGGATTAGTGGTGACGTCACGTGACCTAGTTAGCCAATCAGAGGCCTCCATTTGGTCACGTGACCGGAAGTGACCTACTTAGGGGATTAGTGGTGCATTCTGGGTAACCCTGCAGCCAATCAGAGGCCTCCATTTGGTGACCGGAAGTGACCTACTTAGGGGATTAGTGGTGCATTCTGGGTAACCTACTGACCTACTTAGGGGACCGGAAGTGACGTCATATGACCTAATTTAGGATCACGTGATCGGAAGTGACCTGATGAGTCACGTGACCGGAAGTGACGTCACACGACTTAATGGCCAACCGGAAGTGAGATCACGTGACCGGAAGCGACCTGATTGATCACGTGACCGGAAGAAGAAGAAGTTTTTTTTTGTTTAGGAAGTGAGGGTCTTTAGGATCCCGTGACTGGAAGCGACGTCGTCACATGAGCGACGCTTTAAGAGACTGCGCGACTTACTAGTAAAAGAAGACGTATGATAATAAAAACACAACAATATTTTCTTTTAATTTTTTTTTATTTATTTTTTTACAATCTTGATAAACACTCTATTTTTGAAAAGATGCACACGCTTATTTTTTTTTTTTTTTTTCATATCTCTAAAGGACTCGTTGTCACACCGTCAGAATGCACGCGACGCTTATAATACAAGTAGCGCACGCCGTCTTTCTCTATGGTGTAGGTGACCATTTTGTTTCGCACCACTTTGAAATTTCTATTTACAGCAATGAGAGTTTTTCGTTGGCGAAGAACATCCAAGAAGGCGTCTGGTTCCTGGGGGTTTTGTTTCTTCTGTACGCCTTTTGCACTCCATTTTTTGGATTTTCTTTCACCGGTGTCGCTGACTCGATCGTAGCAAATGTAAGTCTTAGGGTTGAGACTTAGGATCCCGTCACCTTCCCACTCCGCTTTCATGAGCCCCGAAGTTCTCAGATCGTGAAGGTACCGTCTCTCACAACATCCGCCGGGCGGCGCACACCATTCTCGCACTCTTTCCGTTTTTGTCTTCACGAAAAGCTCTAAGTGCTCGTCGCACACCGCTGTCGGAAGCCACTTTCGTTTCTCTCTGAAGTACGTCTCTCTCAGGCGAGGTTTCACTAGGTCATCCAACGTGTCACCGCTGAGAGCCATGTAAAGACTGTCGGTGTCCATTTGACAAAGGGCATAATCGCGCCGATCGACGAATCTATCCAAGAAGTCGTATGTGAACTCTAACATTTTCAACTTCGCGTACTGGTACACCATGAACCCTATCTGAATAGGGAGGTTGTTCTTGACCGTTTTCGGTTGTAGTTCGACTTCAAACAGATCGGAAGTCAACTCGGACGCCTTTTTGAAGCGCCACGAATTGGCCAATAGTTCGAACTTCCGACTGTCAGTGTATCTCACCGCCGTGTGTTTTTCTTTGTTGCAGATTGTTTTACCATACGTAGCGTTTCCCATTAACTTGTAACAGTCTGACAGAATTTTCTCGTTCTCGTTCACGTCGCCACATCTTCGCGCCGCCGTCACTTCGTCCGCGAAACCGGCAAAGGAGCGTTTAGGTAGGTATTCTACCACCAGCTGCACTTTGGTGACTATCAAACCGTGCTCTAAATACCACTTGAGAAGCGGCGTTCCCAAGAGAATATTTTTTCCGTGGTAACTCCCTATCAGACATCTCTGAGGCGTGTTCAACAGCTTTTCTTCCTGCGCAAAGTCTGACATGTGAGGGCCTATGTCCGATTTTGAAACGGTCGCGTTCTTGAAAACGGGGGTCATTTCTTCGAAGTAGTCTCGTAGGTGAGGCGGCGTAGTGATGTCCACTTGAACTAAACCGAACATTTTCTCCTCTTTCACAGCGGAAAGGATGTCGCTCTCGCTCATTGCGTTTCGAGACACTTTCAAAGCGTCAACCTTCCAGCGTTGTTGGGAGGCCTTGACCCGCTCATCTCGACGCTTCATCTCTCGCCATTCGCACTCCCACACGACGACCAGCTTGTAACCTAGCGCTTTCAAGTAAGCGCTTACTCTGGTCGTTCTGTCGCGTCTCTCCTCTCTCAGTGAAGCGCACTGATATCGGTGCGACGGTATGCACTCGTGAGCGTGGAACCAACACCCGTGAAACTGGAAAACCGTATTAGAGGCCGCGTGAAATCCGTCCACGCGAATTCTCCGACAGCCTACCACCATCTCGCCGCCGTTCAGAACGTGGCGCAGTTTCACGTCGCGGTCGTGCTCTACGAAGCGTAACCACTCCAAAGCGCTGTGAGAGTTTCTTTGCCTGATTTCGGGCTTGAACTCGGTCTCGGGCCGTCTCACCGCGTAATAGCCCGTGCAGTGCGCTTCGCTCATGCAGCGCAAGTACAGAGAGTTAGCGTCTAGTCCTAGTATGTGTTGGCACGGTCTCGCTTCTTCGCCGTACTTGTGCTCCCTTATCCGCGTGGTGCCCTTCTCGTGAAATCTATGGAAGATGATGGAAGGACCGCCGACTAGATTCTCTTTGATCAGAGCGTGGAGGACGGCGTCGAACTGGGGAAACGTTGTGAACGCGTCTTCTAGGTTTTGGAAGAGGAACCGTAAAGTCAAACCGGCGAGAGAAACTCCGTCTTTCAACATGTCGATGCCGCGATCTTGGAAAAATTTAGCGTGATTTTTCAGAGCTTCTATGAAAGGTTTCACGTCTTTGTTGTTGTAGTGGATCAAGTAGTCTTCCATAGTTTGCATCTTCTCGTCGGACCAAACTTTCTGACATGCGGCGTAGTCGGATTCGGACATTTTGACGCCCGTCAGCTCGCTGTCGAAAGCCGATCTCGGCGGCAGCGTTCTGTTTGCCAGTTTCCTGGTAGACGTCATCCATTCGTAAGGAAAGTGACCTTTCTCTTCGTTCCTGGTGAAAGCTCGCAAATAGGTCGCGTAGTTGTAACCGGGTGCCAAGTAGTTGACTACGTCCAAGAAAACCGTGTGCTGTGTGTAAACCGCCAAGTATTGATTGCTTCTCTTTATGACGCTGAATTCTTGGGTCTCCGGAGGCGAAGAAGGAGTGAAGGCGTATTTTGATCAGGTTCAAGTCGTAACGCCCCGAGTTGAAGCCCACCACTGGAGCTTGACGGATGTATCTCAGAAGACGCTTCTTCAGTTGAACTAACGGGTGTCTGGTCTGAGCCGCAGCGAAGCCGCCTGGAGAAGGGGTGGTGAACGTCGCCTCCTCCAGCAGGAGAGCTTCACCTATCGCCGCATCTAACTTCGCTAAGGTCGGTCGGTAAAGTTCTAGCACAGCTTCCCCGATCGCTTTGGCGTTCTCGTTTATGTGATTTAAAACTCGGTCCAACAAGGGGTCGGAATCTGCGTCGGATGCTCTGACGAAGCACACGGGCCCCTCCCACCCCGGAAAGTCGGATGCGACGCTAGCCGACAAAGGGACGTGATCCCACAGCAGGGACACGTGCTCCGTCGACGGTTCTTTGCACGGTCTGAAGAAAGCCTCGAAATCGAAGGCGATCTTGTAAGGGTAGATTCCGGAATGTCCGTCGGGGGGAAAAATGGAGAAGTCTGCTAGCGCTTCGAAAATCGTTCTCGAATTTTGGTAGATGCCACCTACGTAGCGCAACTTGACTTGTCGGCAAGAGGAAAGCTGGTTCCTGTGTCTCTTCAGCAAGAACTCGGTGGTGAACGCCGCCTTACACTTGCAACATTCGTATATGCCCGCGTACGCGTTGAAGTCCGTGACGAGAGAGACGTGCAAACCGCCTTTCGCCGTCAGGTGTAGGTTGACTTTACCTCGGGCGGCCACAGTTCTGGAAGGCGGTCTGATCAGAGTAACGCGTCTTCTCAACTTCCGCCCCGGCACTTGACGCGACGCGGTGTAAACCGCTATTTGTACGTCAAACAAGGTCTCTAACGCGGGTAAGTCGCGGATGTTCAGACCCGGAAAGCATTCAGGTGTGGCAGCGGGACAGAACTGACGTAACAAATCTGAAGCGCGCTTGCTGGTGTTGTATAAGTGAAAGGAAATGCAGCGGAAGATGCAGAGGTTGTCCTTGTTGGGAAAATCTAACACGCCGCTTCTCTTTCCAACTCGACCGGCCTGAGTGATCCTACCGCCTATGGGGAATTCCCCCGGTCCCATGTAAACGCAGATGTTCAAATTGGTAGGAAAAAGAACGTGCCACTTGGTGTCAGCGTCGCAAAGTTTCCGTACCTCCTCGCAAGCGACGGTGTTTTGCATCTTTGAGAGGAGCTCTTCCAAAGTTTCTGAATTAGTTACAGTAGGGAGCGGTTGTATGAGAGTTGCGTTGTTCTGGGAGGCGTGGAAGTAGCGCAGTTTGCTCTTGTCTTCTCTGTGTTGTAACAGTAAGCCTACCGAGAAACCCACTTTGTATCTGAATCTTTGTGTCAAGTGAATGCGACGCATAGTATCTACAGCGTCACTCAACTCGCCGGTTGGTAGCCTGAAGTTTGTTACACTCACGCGAGTCCCGTGCATCCTGACGCCCGTTTGTATCGCAGGCCAATTCGCCGTGAACGTTTCCTCCCCGTTCGGTACAGCACATATGCGCGGAGGGACGGTCACCCCGTCCAGAGATTCGCGTCGACAAGCGCTCTTTCGGCAATCCCCTTCGCCGCATAGAGGGCAAAACTTAGCTACTACTCTACAATTTTCTACGTGTCTCTCGTGGTTGTACGCTCTTTTAAACATTTTGAAACACTTTTCGCATACGTACTGTGTCATGTTTTTTTTTCACTCGGTTACCAACTACTTAGCCGTCTAACTATCTATCTAGCTATCTATCAATCTGTCGTCTATGTAACTATTTTTCTGTCTGCTGTCTGTGTATCCGTCTGTCTGTCTGTCTCATACAGCGTACGTCAAACACTGTGTGTGTGCGCGCGTGAGCGTTGAGCGTCTCTCATTCCGAATCTATGCCGAGATATTTCAGAATGATCTCTGTTTTGTCATCCAACTCTTTGAGCGCTCTGGCGGACAGCGTCACCCCCTGCTGTGTGGGTTTTTTGTCAGGACCTTCGTACTTGCGCACGTGGACGAGGTTCTTACCGCTGTAGTAGCTCACAGCTGCGTACACTTCGCCCGCCTCATCCAGCACTGCGAACCAGGGGGTGTGATTAGGTTTTCCTTGCGCGGCCGCTGTGTCGCGTATGCGCACCACTGCGCGGATATCGGCGATGCGTGCTATGAGCTCGCGCAGCGCGTCGGCCGTGAAGTGCACTCGCTTGCTTCTGGTCAGAGACGCCTCTTTCACCGGCCGTCTTTTGTGTAGCGCGGCCTCCTAGACAGTCTAGCCACGTCCTCCCAGATCTCCAGCGTCAAAGCTCCGTCTAAGCAGAACTCTAACCCGAGTGTTTTCTCTGCTTCTTCTCGTCCATCTCCTTCTTTTTCTTGTATTTTTCTCTTCTTAGTGGGCCTTGTTGTTCTGGAACTCACCTTAGAACGTTTCACACCCGCAGGATGAGTAACACCATCAGCGTGAGCTGAATCAGCAGCAGAACCGATAGCAGGAGCAGCGTCAGCGCTGGTGGTATCGGAGGTCTCGTTGTTGGAACAGCGCAGCCACACGCCGTCCGTGCTGAGTGTAGCGGTAGAAGGTGAAGCGCCGCCGCCCTCGTAAGGTGGCGGTGAGGGCAGTCGCCACGGACCGGACGGGGGGGCGCTAGCAGTGGAGGAAGTGAGGTCGAAAGGTCGAAGAGGGAAGCCGAAAAACGTACCGCTCACCCCTTGCCCTTCGGGTTCTTCGTACGCCTCGTCGTCAGCGTCGTTCTCTGTCTCACCCTGTTGCTGCTGCTGCTGCTGCTCCTCCTCCTCCTCCTCTTCTTCTCGGTTTAGGGGCTGAGTGTCCGAATAGCTGTAACTCTCAGCGCGAGCGGCGTCGAGGGCGTCCGTCGATGTAGTGGTGGAGGAGAGGGGCTGTGCAACGTGCGGCAGGTCATCAAAGTCATCAACAGTAGTGGGGAGGTAAAAACCCGGTTGCCAGTACTGCGCTGTGCCAGGAGCGTTGTCGTCAGTAGTAGTAGCAGTAGCAGCAGGTGCAGCAGAAGCAGTCGCAGCAGCAGCCGCAACAGTAGCAGGCGCAGCAGCAGCCTCAGCAGGCGCAGCCGTAGCAGGCGCAGCAGTAGCAGGCGCAGCAGCAGCAGCAGCAGCGGCAGGCGGGACGGCGGTAGCAGCGGCAGCGCGCTTAGCAGCAACGTGTACCGTCGCGAGTGTAACAACGTCGCTAGCACGACGACTGCTACCAGTAGTACTACTACTACTACTACCACTACTACTACTACTGCTACTACTAGTACTACTACTACTACTACTACTACTGCCGCGAGCGCTCGCTACAGCAGGAGGGTGATAAGACCAACCGGCTGCGGCGGTAGTCTCATGTTCAGTAGCAAGAGCAGGCACTGACGCTAAACGAACGCTGTTCCGCGTAGTCTTCTTGTTCTTGAACGACGCTAGATGTTGTCTTTTGCTCATGGTGGTGACTGTAGAGAGCAGCAAAAGAATGAGTGAGTGAATGGAGGTTTCCAAGCCCCTTATATACGCCTTCTCGCTTCTAGAGCTAAGCTACTTACCGACCCTGTTCAGCTGCCGCCGGCTGGCCGGCGGCCATTCACAAAGAGAAACAAAAAGACATAAGGCATGACGTTTTCAGCTGGATCCCTTTCCCCCCCCTTTTTTTGAGAGATCGACTGTGATGATGAGCTAAGCCGCTTACCACCCTGTTCAGCAATTCAACGCGCATTAGCTGTATAAAGGGTTAAGCGGTTGCTGCCTGCCGTCGACTGACCGGCGGCGGCCATTCACAAAGACATAAGGTATGACGTTTTCAGCTGGATCCCTTTTTGAGGGATCCACTGTGGTGAGCTAAGCCGCTTACCACCCTGTTCAGCCATTCAGCGCGCGTTAGCTGTATAAAGGATTAACGGTAACGGTGATGAGCTTACAGTGTGTATACAAAAAAAAACTACAGGAGGCGTGTGGCGTGAAGCAGGACCCCCCTAAGACGAACGTGTCTGTCTGTGAGTAGAGGCGTGTGCATGTGGTGAGCGACTTAAGTGTAAGACAAAAATCGCCACCTCCTGCTGTGGTGAGTAGACCGGGCCGGCCAGGCGGGCGAGCGGCCGGCTAGTTCAATAGGGAGGGGGGGGGGCGACAGCTGCCTAAGGCTGTGCATGAAAAAAAATCCGATTTTCACCTGACCTCTGACGTTTGTTACAATGAATGTCAGAGGGAGGGAGACGTCCTCGGGTAGGGGGTAGGAGGTAAGGCTATGAGTGAGGAAAAAACACCGTTTTCAGCTGGTCTCCACGGATAGCGATGCCACACCCCCTCGTCATCTAAGCTCTTAAGGAGCGGAGCGGCTGAAAAAGCGTCATGCGGACAGGGCGCTAGACAGCTGGAGCGCTGTTGGAAATGGGATTAAACTCCCTCTGTATAAAAAGCTCTGATTTCTGTTGGAAAAAAAACATATCGCCTCTGACCCCAGTAACGGCTACTACCACCACCACCGCCACCACCACCACCGCCGCCGCCAAGACGAGACGAGATGGCTCAAGCTATTCCACTTTCAAGCTCGCCTTCACCGCCCGGTGCGCCTGAAAAAAAGTTAATGCAGCTTGACGACGTGAGACGCGGCGCGAGGCAGACCGATGATGGGGAGACCCGACAGGTAGGACAGCGGCGGTTAGCCTATAGCGACGCCTTGCTTCGTCAACTAGGTAAAGAGTTGAGCGGCTGTTGGAGAGAGTTGGGCAGTAGCTTAAAAGTCAGCGCCGCCCGTATGGATGCTCTAGTAGAGCGCAGTGTCAAGACACCGGAGGAGCTGTGTACGGCGATGTTCCGAGTGTGGTGGGGTGAAACCCCGCATCGTCATAGATGGGGCGAGCTCGGTCGCGTCTTCACCCGCATTAGACGCATGGAACTGTTGGCTCAGTGGATGGCCCTTCTCCACAGACAGGGGTTGGATTTCGAAAACCCCGACTCGCGCGCGATGCATAAGCACTTGGGCACCCTCGGCAGACGTCTGGGTAGCAGGTGGAAAGAGGTGGGGGACCATTTAAAATTGTCGCCTGAGAGGTTAGATAAGATCGCTGAAGAATGCGAATACGGAGGAAGTCCCGCTGAGTGGGCCTTCCGAGTGTTGAAAATGTGGCAAGATGAAGCTGACGGCGCCGGCGGTACGCCTTTTGAACTCCTTCGAGTGTTCACTGAGGACATGGGAAAGTTTGGCCTCGGCATCGCGATATGACTTGACTTTATCAAGCAAGAAACAACGAGAACGACGGACATGTGAATTGTTGTGTTTTATTTTCATACGTCTTCTTTATTAGTAAGTAAAAAAAAAAAAAAAAAAAAAAAAAAATATCATAACAATTAAGACGCGCGATCTCTTAAAGTGTCACTTCTTCCTCCAGTCGCAGCTGATCGCCTCATCGAAGCACGTGATAAACAAAAAAAAAACACGAAGAGACACGCTTCTTCCTCTCGAGAGGAAGAAGCGTGTCTCTCGATTGAAAATCTTTTTTTCTTTTCTTTTCTTTTTCTTTCTTAAAAGAGACAAATGCGCCCCTTAGAGTGCCCCCCCCTAGAGTGCCCCCCTCCCCCCCCCCCCACCACTTGCCCCATGCATCCTAAAAGCGCCCCCCTCCCCATGCATCTTAAAAGGGCCCCCCTCCCCCCCTCCCCTCCTTCCCCCTTATACACTCTAAAGAACGCTTCTACCTAGTTCAATAAGTCACTTCCAGTCACTCGTAAAACAATAAAAAATGAAAAAAAAACTTATATCGTGGTGTTTTTTTATTAGTTTACCGAAAAAAAATAAGAGACTCACCTCCTCCTCCAAAAAAAAAAGATATCACATTTTAAAGCCCGTGACCCCTTAAAGACGCTCATCTCTTCATTAAGTCGCGTGACGTCACTTCTTCTTCTTCCGGTCACGTGATCAATCAGGTCACTTCCGGTCACGTGATCCTCAATCAGGTCACTTCCGGTCACGTGACTCATCAGGTCACTTCCGGTCACGTGATCCTAAAGTAGGTCACTTCCGGTCCCCTAAGTAGGTCATATGACGTCACTTCCGGTCCATTAGTAGGTCATATGACCTCACTTCCGGTCACGTGACCCAATGGCGGCCTCTGATTGGCTAACTAGGTCACGTGACGTCACCACTAATCCCCTAAGTAGGTCACTTCCGGTCACGTGACCAAATGGAGCCCTCTGATTGGCTGCAGGTCGATTGAGTAATAAACAGTACTTAACTATAGTCCCGTTCCGATACATACTATACTACTCAGCCCTACTTACCTGTACCACTACTACTCACCTGTACCACACCTACACCAACCCTACTCATCTGCACCACCCCTACTTACCTACACCAGCCCTACTTACCTGCACCACCCCTACTTACCTGTTCCATCCCTACTTACCTGCACCACCCCTACTTACCTGTACCACCCCTACTTACCTGTTCCATCCTTACACCAGCCCTACTAACCTGCACCACCCCTACTTATCTGTACCACACTTACACCAATCTACTTACTTGTAGCACACCTACATCATCCCTACTTATCTATACCACACCTACACCAATCTACTAACTTGTAGGACACCTACACCACCCCAAGTTACAGGCACAACACCTACTTACATGAACATCTACACCACCCCTATTTACCTGTACCGCACGTACACTACCCCTACTTATCTGTACAACACCTACATCAACCATACTCATCTGTACCACCCCTACTCACCTACACAACCCTACTTACCTACGCTCTTTACCAACACCACCCCTACTTACCTATACCACCCTACTGACCTACATCACCTCTACTTACCTACACCACCTCTACTTACCTACACCACCCCTACTTACCCACACCACCCCTACTTACCTACACTACCCCTACTTACCCAAACCACCCCTACTTACCTACACTACCTCTACTTACCCACACCGACCTACTTACATACACCACCCCTACTTACCTACATCACCTCTATTTACCTACACCACCTCTACTTACCTACACCACCTCTTCTTACCTACATCACCCTACTTACCTACACCACCCTTACTTACATACACCAGCCCTTCTTACCTACACCAGCCCTACTTACCTTCACCACCCTTCTTACCTACACCACCCCTACTTACATACACCACCCTACTTACCTACTCTATTCACCTGACCACCCCTACTTACCTACACCACCCTTCTTACCCATACCATCCCTACTCACCTACACCACTCTTACTTACCTTTATTTCATGGTCAATATGGTCTATCAATGATAAAGCAATGAGAGGGCCATATGCAATGAAGCGTGCATTAACACTTGGGCATATTGCGCGCTCCTGAGGGTGACATGACCTGCCGATAATTCAAAATGGCGGCCACGGAAAAAATAAACACTGCGGAAGTAAAAAAGCAATGTGGAAGTAAACAGACTATACATCTATTTTACATTGAAATACCATGAATTAAATGGAGAAATGCACACCAAGGTCACTAAGATTACACAGTGATTACTGCATGGGTGGTGGTGCTTGGGCTGTATTGCACTCGCCCTACGACCATCGTGCAATACAGCCCAAGCAACACTTGTGCAGTAACCACTGACTCGGTTACTTTGGCATACAGTTATGTCTATTTATGACACTAACTGACTTACCAACACATCCCCTACTTACCTGCAGCGCCCGTACCTTCACAAACATTTAAACCAAGTGAGGACTTCTTGAAAGTGTGTGGCTGGACCATTGGCCATTCTGTCCACTTTCGCACTAGCATATTAATAGACCAAGCCAGGGATCCAACCTGGGTACCACACACATGCATCCAACCTTCAGATACACTAACCTATTTACCTACAGGAGATATTCAAGCCTCATTGTTAGGCCTCCTTTCCTGACCCTTCTCATACATGGGGAGATACCTGGGAAGACAAACACAATCGGCACTGACCTGCAAGATACCTACACCACCCCCTACTTACCTGTAGGACACCTACACCACCCCTACTTACCTGTACCACACTTACACCACCCCTACTTATTTGTACCACACCTACACCACCCCTACTTACCTGTACCACACCTGTACCACCCCTACTTACCTGTACCACACCTACACCACCCCTACTTACCTGTACCACCCCTACTTACCTGTACTACACCTACACCACCCCTACTTACCTGTACCACACCTACACCACTCCTACTTACCTGTACCACACCTACTTACCTGTACCACACCAACACCACACCTACTTGCCTGTGCCACACCTACACCACCCCTACTTACCTGTGCCACACCTACTTACCTGTACCACACCTACACCACCCCTACTTACCTGTACCACACCTACACCACCTCTACTTACCAGTACCACACCTACACCACCCGTACTTACCTGTACCACCCCTACTTACCTGTACCACACCTACACCACCTCTACTTACCAGTACCACACCTACACCACCCGTACTTACCTGTACCACACCTACACCAACCCTTCTTACCTGTACCACACTTTATTTCATGGTGATTATGGTCTATCAATAATAGAGCAATAGGAGAGTTGTATACAAGTGAGCGTGTAATAACCCCGAGCATATTGCATAATCTGGACTTATCACATGCTCCTGAGGGTCACATTACCTGTGCAAAATTGAAAATGGCGGCCGACAGAAATAAACAAACATAGACTATACCTCCTTTTTACATTGAAATACCCTTAAACAAATACAGAGCGTCACTTAAAAGTGGTTACTACACTTGTGGTGTTTGGGCCGTATTGCACACGGTGTACAGCCATCTTACGATAAGGCCCAAGCACCAATCATGCAGTAACCACTGACTCAGTAAACCAAAGGAAGACATCATGTGTGTGGCTGGACCATTGGCCAATCTGTCTACTTTCATACCAGCATATTATAATATAGACCAAGCCAGGAATCGAACCTGGGTACCACACACATGAATACAACCTTCAACTACACTAACCTATTTACCTATAGGATATAATCAAGCCTCATTGTTAGGCATCCTTTCCTGACCCTTCTAATACATGGGAATACCTGTTTGCAGACTACGACAATCAGCACTTACCTGCAAGATACCTACACCACTCCTACTTACCTGTACCGCACCTGCACCACCCTACTTACCTGTACCGCACCTACACCACCCCTACTTACCTGTAAGGTAAGGGGTTCATATACTTTTGGTGTCTTCCTCTCAACTGGTCCAAATACTTTTGGTGTCATTCTGTCAAGGGGTATAAATACTTTTGGTGTCTTCCCCTAAAGGGGTATGAAAACTTTTTGTGTCATTCTGTCTAGGGTCCAAACACTTTTGGTGTCATCCTGTCAAGGGGTATAAATAAATTTGGTGTCTACCCCTTAAGGGGTATGAAAACTTTTTGTGTCATTCTGTCTAGGGTCCAAACACTTTTGGTGTCATCCTGTCAAGGGGTATAAATACTTCTGGTGTCATCCTGTCAAAGGGTCCAAATACTTTTGGTCTCTTCCTGTTAAGGGTTCCAAATACTTTTGGTATCTTCTGATTAAGGGGTCCAAATACTTCTGGTGTCATTCTGCCAAGGGTATAAAGACTATTGGTTTCATTCTGTCATGGGTCCCAAATACTTTTGGTGTCTTCCTCTCAAGAGGTCTAAATACTTTTGGTAACTTCCTATTAAGGGGTACAAATACTTTAGGTGTCTTCCCCTCAAGAGGTATAAATACTTTTGGCGTTATTCTGTCAAGCACCCCCATATGGATTCCAAATACTTTTGGTGTCTTCATCTCAAGGTGTCCTAATACTCAAGAGGTATAAATACTTTTGGTGTCTTCCCTTCAAGGGGTATTTATACTTTTGGGGTCATTCTGTCAAGGGGTCCAAATACTTTTGGTGTCATTCTGTCAAGGGGCCCAAACTCAAGTCAAGTATAAATACTTTTGGTGTCATTCTGTCAAAGACTCCAAATACTTTTGCTGTCTTCCTATACAGGGTTCCAAATACTTTTGATGTCTTCCTCTTAAAAGGGGTCTAAATACTTTTGGTCTCTTCCCCTCAAGAGGTCCAAATACTTTTGGTGTCATTCTGCCAAGGGTATAAATACTTTGTGTGTTCCTAATGAGGGGTTCGAATACTTTTGGTGTCTAAATCTCAATCGGTCCAAATACTTTTGGTATCTTCCGATTAAGCGGTCCAAATACTTTGGTGTCATTCTGTCAAGGGGTCCAAATACTTTTGGTGTCATTCTGTCAAGGGGTTCAAATACTTTGGTGTCATTCTGTCAAGGGGTCCAAATACTTTTGGTGTCATTCTGTCAAGCGGTCCAAATACTTTGGTGTCATTCTGTCAAGGGGTCCAAATACTTTGGTGTCATTCTGTCAAGGGGTCCAAATACTTTTGGCATCATTCTGTCAAGGGGTTCAAATACTTTTGGTGTCATTCTGCCAAGGGTATAAATACTTTCGGTGTCTTCCGATTAAAAGTCGCACTGAAACCAGGACCTAACCATACCGAGTTTTGTACGCAAATGACGTTGTGGGTTCAGTGCGCCTTTAAGGGGTTCAAATACTTTTGGTGTCTTCCTCTCAACTGGTCCAAATACTTTTGGTGTCATTCTGTCAAGGGGTATAAGACAAAATGTCATGAATGGTCTGGATTTGAGCTGCCAGGGGGCTCAAAAGTTAATGTTTGAATAGGGTTTCAACACTTTTTATACAAATAGTATAGTTGTTGGGGATTAGACCATATATTTGGGTAGGTTAAATATCATTATTAAATCTACAATACAGGGTCTCATATAGGTGCATGTAGACACGACTGAGGCCTCTATATAAAGTGTAGGAATTTTATATGTATCTTGGATAATTCCCTGTGAAAAATGGTGCATTTTATAGGGTTTTTGTACTAGAATGGCTACAATTAGGTAGGAATTGACTGTACATGGTTTGGAGCATGTTATATTGATTGAAAGGTTTATAAGGAGGGCTCAGTCGTGTCTACTGTGATAACTGGTGTATAACAAAGTGTTCTGATCTATAAGCCAAAGTTACCAGGAAATTTATTTTTAAATATGAATAATACATTCTAAGTTATAATAGAAATGTAATAAACGACACTCTGTCCTTTATAATATTGTTAGAGTATTAAGTAAAGAACCAAAGTCGACACAGTTCGGATCAAGTGTTACAGGTTGCGAATCACAGGTTTATTCAGTAACCTAGACAGGCAAAGCTATAGCGGTGCGAACTCCCCATAGAGTTCGGAACGGGTCAGTAGGCTTGCAGCCGATACGATCACAGGGCCTCTGATTGATTGGGTTGTTTAACGTCCAAGTGTACTTTGACGCCTGGGACATATCTCAAGTTGGCAAGGAGTCATCCACAAATAGTGGTAGTCTGCCTTGCAGTAGTAGGACAGGTATTTATATGCTGCATGCCCAATACAGCAGTGACTGAATCTATGGATGATCGAATCTATGAAATGAATGACCGCATCTATGAGGTGAGGGAGAAAACCGCTACCGGGGCAAGTCCCCTACTCTTTTCGAAGGATAGCAAGTGTTCTTTTATTTGCCTGGTCCTACATACCTGGGCTAGTACCATGGTAGGCAGGACCAGACAAACCACGGCCTTTGATATCTCAGACGTGGTTCACTGCCATGCCAGACCACCAGCAAGAAGGCCCGGGCCCGCGCATATGGGCAGTGGTTGCCAAACAGCTTACGTGACTGATCACAGCAGTAAGGCACGAGACCCCTCAAGTTTTGTCGCCTTTTACGAATCCGGTATGCCCATTGGTATTGTGGAAGGCTCCCGATGAAGTTATTCTACTCCTTCATGCCCCCACCATGAAGGTCCCCACTAAGACACAGGGCCTCTGTCCTAGCGTGGATCCAGAGTGACCGACGAGTCCTATCGGATGCTGGGTATATATATAGGCAGCCAGCCTGGGCGAGCACACGCAGACCGGAAGCCTATAGCGACCTCTGTCCATACCCCAAGCCCAGAGCAGATGCTGCCACCTGCCGTCGGGCTGAAGGGCTCGGACAGAGTTCGCAACACAGCATCCAACAGAACCCGTCATATAAACCCCATATAACCCTAGCCCCTACAGAAATAACTTGAGATGTGCATAATGTGTCCCCTTAGTATCTTTTCATCAAAGGGCACAGTCATGTCTACTCAGGCTCAGTCGTGTCCACTCGGGCTCTGTCGTGTCTACATATGGCCATGGCAGGGGTGGAATATTGTTACTGTGTGGGATCTTTCCTTCCATATAGGGGTACATTTATATGTGATGGACAATAATTAGATATATAATGCATGGAGGCTAGGAGTGAAAGCTTGGGCTCAGTCGTGTCTATGGTCAAACTACCCCTGGAACATGGTCAAAAGTCAATGGGCTCTACAGGATATGCTATTGGAGGTAGACTTACAATTCTAGAGCAAAAAGATAAATTTATATGACATTTGGAACATTTTATTGATTGGAGAAGGAAAAAAGTTCAAATCAGGACGATCTGTGACATCTGGTCATAAATACTTTTGGTGTCATTCTGTCAAGGGGTCCAAATACTTTTGATGTCTTCCTGGGTTTAAATACTGTAAGGGAAACGTGCCGGGGATGGGGCGGGAAAAGCCAAGTCTTGCGAGGACGCGAGATCCCGAGACTGAACTGAAATAACCTGAAGCTGGACCCCAAGTGTGTGGCACCTTCTTCTAGGCTGTGTTCAACTCCCCAATCTCACTACATCAACATATTTATAGTGAGGGATATCAGGTAGGGTGTGCTGCTGGTCATTGTGATGTAATATTAGTGTACCTGTCTAAGGAAATATTATAGTATTTTGATCTGGAAGTCAGTGAGTGAGTGAGTGAGTAATGAGGGTTTAACGCCATTTCGACAGCTAGGGTCATATTCACGGCGGTCAGTCAGTTGTGAGTTGTCTTTTCCTATCAGTGACGTCGCCATTGGGCAAGGTCCACCCATATTTCTATAGCACTAAACCCTCTCATTCCCTCCCTCTGGCCTCCTATCACAATTGGTAACAACGGTGGGATGAGTCTACTCCTTTAAGCTCATCTTACCCGCGAAATTGAGAGGATTTTGAGGGTTTTTTTTCCCAATGCTGAACTCTACATTCATGGCCCGATAAGAAAATAATTTTATGAGAAAACATATTTTTTCTCAATTAAATAATTTATTAGTCCTGTAGTGCTACCAAACAGCACTGGAGAACTATCAGTTTAGGATTTTGAGTTGTTTTCCCCAAATTTTAGAAATGTTTCGACGACGTCCGCCCAAATTCAAGATGGCGACGCGGATAGCATCGGCTAAATGGCAGTTCCCCGAAAGTTCCCTTATTTCACACTACATGCTGCTCCAAATGGCATCTATTGATCCACTGTTAGAATGGTGAACATTGGGGAGATGTTAGAAAAGATTCACAGAGAAATTCCTGCCGGATTAAAGTAACGAGCTGCTTGTTGTCACCATTTAAATTGTGAAAATTTGAGCCGCGCTTTGGTCAATGGCAGTCAAGGTGCAGGCTCCAATAAATGTTGTTGACGCTAAGTTTTATCTTCAACTAGAGTTAGTTTCCCTTTACCAAACATTGTTTTAACCTCTCAGCTACTTATTCCATACTGGTCAGCCGTAGGAAGGAGCTCAAGTCAGAGGGAAAGTGAGGGAGGCCTAACAGGTCAGAGGCCATAATGGAGGAGCAGATAGATATCATGTGGGAAAAGGAGGTTTTCGGGTCAAATGATGCAAAATCCCATGGTGTGGGTGTGCATGTGTTTGTGAGTCTTGATTGATTGATTTATTTAACGTCCAGGCGTACATCAAGTCCCTCACGGGACATCTTAAGTTGGCAAGGAGTCAGCCACAAATATTGGTAGTCTGCCTTGCAGTAGTAGGACAGATATTTATATGCTGCTTGCCCAATACAGCAGTGACCGCATCTATGCATGATCGAATCTATGAAATGAATGACCGCACCTATGAGGTAAGAGAAAAAACTGCTACCGTGGCACGTCCCCTACTCTTTTCGAAGGATAGCAAGTGTTCTTTTATTTTCCTGGTCCTACATACCTGGGCTAGTACCATAGTAGGCATATGATTGATTGATTGCCAGACAAACCAGGAGTCACAGAGTTACGACAGCTAGCTATAAACGCTAAAGGCAATACCAGATGTTGCGTGGGTATCAAATGGAGGCTGGAGGGAGCCATTTTTACTAGTTTTCAGGCAAGAACTGGAAAGGAATGCCCAGGGAATTAGCAGACAGCTAAGTCCTCCGGTCTCTGCGACAAGATGTTTGATTGCGTCAATAGTGCACAGTCCTCCGGTCTCTGCGACAAGATGTTTGATTGCGTCAATAGTGCACAGCTGTTAGCAACACAGACCAGCTCTCAACATGGACAGTTTATCCATTTCATGTATGTAACTTGGACATGATCAAGAAGTATCACCTAAATACTTCTGCAAATGTAAAAAATAGGAATTTTAATAGATCTAAAGAGGATGATCTTCCAAGAAAGAAGAGAGAAAAGAACACCAATGCTTGGTTAGAACATCCATTTACTATGGCACCAAGAGGTGCCACTACTTCACCAGGATAGCTAGCAATGAAGATCTGGTCCAAAGTCAAGCAGAAGAGCTAGTAAATCTGAACTCAAGCAAATTTCAGTACCTTGTGGCCTGTGGCTGTATATTTTATGGAAGCCACTGGTTTGGTATGACAGAAAGGTCACTGGTTAGGTATGATAGAACATGCGTAAATGCAGAAATGTAGGAATGCTGAGCTCCATGTGAAAACGACCAGCAACAAGGCCTAGGCCCAGACATATGGGCAGCGTGCTGCCAAAACCGTTCAGGTATGTTTATTTTGCTTCAGTTTTTTTTAGTGTTGCTGCACAAGTTTCTACATGTCCTGTGCAGCATAGACAGCGATCTACTGCTACAGCTCCCACACCTTCAGTACCTTTCATGCCAGTTTAGTTCAAACCAATCAACCTGTCAAGTGCAATCCGTCAGTAGACACACAAGAAGGACCTACCAGAGCATTCAGCTGCATCACAAATTTTAAAAAGTAGCTGAACGTCTGGAGGGCATGCTGCCAGACTGACATGAGGTTCAGTTTTCCCAAGAAACTGATGAAAATTATTACATGTTCAAAGGATACTAGCTTGAACCCCTGAATGGTGCCCCAATACCAAGTGTACAGAACATCACAGAAAGGTTCCCCTCCTTAACAGCTCTGGAGGACATTGAGGAAACCATTTTGTCAGCTAGCAAAGAAGGAAATATACCCACAGAAGATTGAAAACAGACCTGACAGAGGATAGCACCTGCTAAAAACTAGAACCTTCACGTTGGGAAGGGAGAATTAGCTTGTGCCACTATCTCCAGGCAGAATCCACAGACACAATACACTTTGATATAGTGTACATCCATGTAGGTATCTTAAACAAAAGTCCCACTCAAGGCTGCATCTTTCTTTCAAAGGGGAAAATACAGGATGACATTTCAAGATGAAAACATAAGAATGGCAGGCATTATACCGTACCTTTTATACAACATATGAAAATGGAAATAGGTGCAACGTAAAGGTGATGAGAAATTTGATAAAGTAGATGAAATTGATTGATTGATTCATCCTTCACTCAACTCTAGCTGATGCATGCACTTTTGTGCAATTTTTTTAAACAACTTAGCATCACCTATCAGTATTAAAACTACATCCGGTGCCCCCATATGGATATATTTCATGGAGGCAAGCCTGGCCCCCTCTCCTCCAGGGAGGCCAAGGCAGTTCACACGGGAGCCTTCAGACAGTTAAATACATACCTTCCCCAGCTCCACCACTACTCCCTCCCTGAGGATTGATTGATTGTTAGGTTCCTGCCCGAGGCACTTTTGACCAGACCTCCGGACAGCACACATCTCCTCTAAAAGTCTCAGCAGCAAGGTGACTACTCCAGTGGACTAGGCTATACATGGGGCAGGAGATTCTGCCAGATTACACTCATAGATAGGCATATACCAAGTAGGGTGCACTGACCAGTTTTTGTAACTGTTTTGACTGTGATTCGAAATAATATAGAGAAGTGTGATTTAAGATGACTGTGTCTGGTTTTGCTTGGGATGGGCGGCCATCGGCGCCTCCCCTATCCCATCGTCACAATCCCGAAATGTAGAATAAATCATTGTTAACCTATCTTTGTTTGTTTGTGTAGTTTAACGTCCCACTGACTATGCAGGTGAGACTTACTTAAGTTTCAGTTTTTCACAAGTAAGAAGGTAGGCCTTCGGCCTACCTCGGATGATTGTATCCAGGATGATCGAATCTATGAGATGAGCCAAAAGATAGAAATCCCACTCCTACACATTTACCGAAGCAAGGGTTCTTTAACCTGACACCATATAGACATGGTGTGAGAGGTAACTGCTGCACTCTTTCCTTCCTTTTCAGGCAATACCTGCAAACCCAGTACCGTGCAGCCCTGCGATGAGGAAAGCGCAGTGCCTGCTCACTGCAGACTAGTAAGTTTTTGCCACCTACAAAGCAAGACCACTGTAGAGACTGTTTCAATTGTAAATGATAGTGTTTCTTTAAATAAGGGGAGAGTGAAATGACTGGGGTGACAATTGTCACTTTATAATTACATACTGTAGTGATCTCAATGCAGTTGAGTGTAATCTCAAAAATGTATTTGCTTTGAATCAACAAAATGTACATTGTTACTTGTCAAACATATCCCTTTACAAGTGATTGGTTGGTATTTCTATTGTATATTACCGTCTGCACAACATAGCTTTATCACCAAATAAAGAAACAGCTTCAGGACTTTGTTCACTGCAGTAACACATGCGTACCGCCCCCCCCCCCCACCAAATAGGCTGAGGACATTCAAAGCATGCCTGCAGTCACTGAATAACATCTTATTTCTACTCTGTACTTTGTGAGAGGCCTTACTTTTCTTTATCTGTTGAGAACCAATTGTATACACTTCTGTTGACTGTATTATGAAAAGCATCAATGCTATGATTTATGGTCAAATAAAAACTTTTCAAACTTCAAAACTCATGAATGCATCACATCGCGTCTGCCAGTTTCATAGAAAACAGACATGGGAATGTTGGATGTGCGAGGGAGAGAACGCAATCAAAAAATAACACCATGACCACCAGAAGAAGTTGCTCAAGGGCAAATGCGACTTGTCAGCCACACTGTCATGTTGAAGGTGTGCGACAAACTAGAGGATACAACCAATTATTCAGTTAAAATGTCTCCATTGCAGTTCATTTAGAGGGCACAACACCTCTGGGTACCTTGTCAGCAGCATACCTGTGTGGGTTACAACATCATAACTATAACTTGGTAAATGGAACTACATTGGCAAGACTGTTGGTGATGGCAAGGTCCTTTGAGATGGGGGATACTGAGAAGGAAGTTCGGGAATAGCAGGATGGTTAATCAGAAGGAGAGCCAGAAGAAATAAGTAGTTCTAGAAGAGCACCATCTGGAGTTTAGTTTAACATCCCACTCACACTGCAGGTGAGACTTACTCAAGTTCCAGTTTTTCACAAGTAAAAGGAATGATCGAATCTATGAGATGAGCCAAAAGATAGAAATCAGGCTCCTACACATTTACCGAAGCAAGGGTTCTTTAACCTGTGAGTGATCTAAATAATGTCAGTAATGTAGTCTGAAAAGTCCATCCTAGTCATGTTTTACAGTGACTGGTGATGAGAAAACAGTTGAGAAGTGTCATGCATACGACTTCAGAAAAAATATCAACACATTTGCATCTATTTTTTTTTTCCGAACAAGAACTTGACTGAATGCGTACAAGCCTGCTACATAATCTGTATGTTGGACATTAATCACCTGAAAGCCCTGAAAATGTAAAACATGAGTGACCTTTCTATTTCACTTGTATGCCTCAGAGGAGAAAATGCATCATTGTATGGCTGTAAGACCTGCCGAGCCAACCTGTGTGTCGACCCATGCTTTTTTCACAGGAAGCAGAACCTTGGCACGTGGAGGGGCAATAGCCCAGTCCAACCTGGCCATGCAGACTTGATTGATTGATTTGTTTAACATCCTGACGTACATCGAGTACCTCACGGGACATCTCAAGTTGGCAAGGAGTCACCCACAAATAGTGGTTGTCTGCCTTGCAGTAGTAGGAGCCATGCAGTCATTGAACCACTTGAATTGTGTTCCTTTCTTCTATTTTTATTCATGCCCTTTCTGCGTGAGATTCTATGTCAAGACTATCTGCTAATACAAACTATCATGGCCTGCAAGAATTCACTATAGTCTTCATGAAGCCAGAACAAAATCAACAGGACATTGCAAAAGCTTGGAACTATGCCCCTGCAACCCTCTTTGGTGGTAAGGCAGAGGTATGGGGTCAGGCCCTGAAGCCCCACATGGTTGTCATTACTGTGACAAGGGTTTATAGACGCTGAATGTATTTGGAAATATATAGATACAAGAAATTGATAATGGAAATTGTATCCCGCTGAATTTTTACATGAATTAATATCTTTCAACTTGAACTTGAAATAACACCAAAAAATTCTTTTTAACACAATCTGAATACGGTTTTCAATTTTACACCTCGTTTCCAACTTGTCAGGACATCTTGCTGGTGGGTTGACATGTTGTGGGTGGGAGCACCTGCAGCTGAAGTTCAAGTCAAACCATTTCTTGAACCTAGATTGGGAAGCCGTGTGCGGGGAGCACTTGGGTATGTACTATCTAACCTACCACCTCTCCGAGAACAAGGCAGAAGTGCTAGGACCTGCTAATCTGGGACTCAACACACAAGACCAGGAGACCTTGGTCTCACTGTCCCAGCTCCTACGTCACAGCACTACCATGGACCTCAGCCAAAGCTTGGAAGAATTGGTTCGTTAATTTTCCCCTGCCACCCATCAAGATGAGAGGTAGATCATTGTTTTCTTCTTTATTTTATCTTTTTCTTTGGATTGTTTTCTCTTAAATCAGGGAATAAAAAAAGGTTGATTTTCCCAATTTTATTTTTATTCTGGTTTTGGGCATTTTTAGTGCCTCTGGCCCGTAACCCTAACGAAAAAAAAAGTCTCAAAAAAAAGTGTGGCCTAATTATGTGTGCGCACGTACATATGTTTGCGAGTCCGCTTGTAGCAGTAATTCCAAGCCCACATCTCGCGCAGAAGGTAGCCAGCAGAAGGTAGCCAGCAAATGAGTCCAGATTGAGCGCATCATTGGTCTGGCTAAAACCTACAAGATCTTGACCAGTGCACTGAACCCTGCAGTGCAATCTCAGGGAGTGTATCTTATCTGTTGATGCCTAGTGCATTAACTAATGCAGAGCAGAAAGTTGTGATCAAGAAGAACCCCAAGAAGACAACACTGTGTAAAAATATAAGGAAAATACCTATACTAGATGCAAATGAATGACTTAGATGATGACAAACTTATTAGCTATTTAAGCATTTTGTGATATGTCACTAGACGTCAGGCTCAAATTGCTGCATCATGTGTATCAGGAGCAGAGGACAAAGCTGGATCAACCCAGCAGAGCACATCATGTGAAATCTGCCACTCTAGAATGTTGCTCGGGGGCAATGGATAGATTAATTTGTTTAGCAAAGGAAAGCTCAAGACGATCCTTATGGACAAGCACCGCTCAGATTTGGCTGCTGTCAAAGCAAGCATGCCCAATGTGGAAGTACACCTCTGCCTGTGGCATGCAGAATGTGTATACAAGCGACGTCTGCAGAAGGAGCAAGTGCCAGAGGACCGGCTAGACTCATGATGTGACTTGTTTGATGAAGTGATGTACTCACCAACAGAGGAACTGTACCTTCAGAACCTGAAAACTCTTAACTCAAGGTAAGATGACCTGCCTACGTTCAAAGAGTATGAGCACGACAGCTGTTTTTTTTTGTTTTTTGTTTGTGTAGTTTAACGTCCCACTGACTATGCAGGTGAGACTTACTCAAGTTTCAGTTTTTCACAAGTAAGAAGGTAGGCCGAAGGGCTACCTCGGATGATCGTTTCCAGGATGATCAAATCTATGAGATGAGCCAAAAGATAGAAATCCCGCTCCTACACATTTACCGAAGCAAGGGTTCTTTAACCTCCGACACAACATAGACATGGTGTGAGAGGGACAGGCCTTTGTTATGCTGTAAGTCTACCACAGCATGGGAAAGAGCAGCCATAGGTATAGTCGGGAAGCAATGAAAACTCCAAGCTAAGACAAACTGTGTGCCATCAGTCTGGAGTGATACATCCCGACTCGCCAAACTAGTCTCCCCCATTTTTTTTCTTTTTTTTCATTTCATTTTTTTTTTAAATTTTCCATTTCATATTTTGTCCCATAGTTCGGTTTCCTTTAAGAATTTTAATACATTTTCGTCATTAGTGGTGTTGAAAACACTGTACATAGATGTTGTGTCTGCAAGATGTTTTCTTCTACTTTCTGCAGTCCTTCTACAGTGGAGTAGAAGATGCTCCACTGTCAGACGGGTACTGCAGTCTTGACATCTTGGTTCATATTCCCCATTCAGTCTGTACTCGTGTGTCAGTTTAGTGTGACCGATCCTTAGACGGTTTAATCTCACTTGTTCTGCTCATTTTAGCTTTTTCCTCATTGTCACTCCTTTCAGTTTTGGCTGAACCAAGTACATGGTATTATGGCCCTTTTCTTTGTTCCATGCAGCTTGCGAATAGAACAGGTGAACAGTACCTGATGATCCTAGGCCAGGAGGTGGGCACCCTGCAGGAGTCGCATGATGCCTACGCATCAGTCTGGGCTGATGCACGTGAGGTGCGGCAAAGGAACCACGGGGATGAATGTGCAGCGAATCCAAACGATCTAGTATATGATACAGACCGATATATTGCCGTTTTTGCCAATGATGTCCGCCCGCAACTTTTTTTTATACTACCACCCAGATTGATTGATTGATTGTTAGTTAGTTAGACGTCCGGAGGGCAAGTTTCATTTTGCTCCTACACATTTACCGAAGTCATATCAAGCCCACTAGGGGATTTTCTTTTGATTTTGCATGCAGACATGCAATAATTTGACAGGCTGTACGAGGACATGGAGGACAACATGGTGTTGTTGTTGCCAGCCCTCCTGCAGTACCGTTGTGACGACTTTGAGGCGGTGCTTGTGACATGGGGGCGGGTGTGGTCACTGCCGGCGCCGGCAGGTAGAGCACACCCGGAGGATGTGTAATAAATCTGAGGAAATCAAGGCCACCCTAGTTGGTTAAGCACGTGAAGAAGTCTACAGCTGAGACGAGGTATATGACCATCTCTTCCAGCAAAGGCCGTTCCATGTACGGCCTGAAAGACTACTTGCAAACTTTAAACTAGATGCTAGCCCCATGGCCTGTATTGATTGCGACCATCATAAAATACGGCTGGAAGACATGACGCACCTGTATTTTGACTGGTGGTGGAAATTTTCAACTTTTAGAGCCATTATACTTAAACCTGCTGGTCCAGTTGCACTCATCTCCGATGCTTCCAATAGAGACTACGGGATCTGGGTGGGTCAAGACTGGTTCTATGGTTACTGGGGAAAGTCTACAGAATTTGTGGAAGGGTGAGGTCATAAAGTTGTATTTTGTATTCCAGACTGCCACTAGGTTAAATTTTTCACAAGTGATGCCTACCAAGCTGATCAGCAATACAATGAATGTTATGAATTTGTCTGAAGGTTTTGAGAATATGGGGAGTGAGTGGACACACAGTGATGGAAATAGTGATGACAACAGCCTTTTATTTGTTCACCGGATGGAAAGACAAAGAGGAAATACCCACCAGAACAGATGGAGAAGCGTCGGCTTCGGGCAAAGCGCCAAAAGGAGGAGAATTATTGAGTGAACCAGGTGCAGTTACAACTGCTTATTATGATCCTTATCTTGCCCTGTTCCCAGTGCTAAGATTTAAAAATGAAAATGTTGAAATATTTACTCGAGCATGTATTTTTTAAAAATTTCTATTTCATATTTTGTCCCATAGTTGGGTTTCCTTTAAGAATTTCGGTACATTTTCATCAGTGGTGTTAAAAACACTGTACATATATGTTGCGTCTGCAAACTTACTTAAACACTTAACCTATTTCTGCAATGATGAAGACATCACCCAGCATGAAAGTGTCCAGTAGATATGAGAATAATGTCAAGGACCTGAAACAAAACCTTGAAGTCAACAACCCTTTCTTGATTCGGTAAGACAGAGATGAACATCATTACTTATGCCATCCTAAAGAGAGATAAGATAGGCAAGGCAATGATGACAGAATTTTATACTCTTTGTTCTATAAATACACTCTGCCACAAAAGACACTCTTGTCACTCAAAGCAGCTCTTTCACTCGCTTCTTGATGTCATGTTTACTAAGGTGCCAACTGAACAGCTTTGAAAGGCAATACTGGAAAGCGTGAAGCGCAAAAAGACACAACTGCTCCAACTTCTAGAAAGACCAGTTGGATATCCACAGATGGACCTGCTGGCAGAGCAGCATGATGTGAATTATGACTTGACAGTTAGTAAGAGAATCATGGCAATACAATAGGATACAGGATGAGAATACCTGTAAGTAATGGTAGGACAAGAGAACAACCTTCTTTATTTCCCTCACTGCTGCTAATCCAGGTTACAGGGGAGCCAGGTGTGGGTTTTAGTGATACTGAAACTTACACCCAGTATAAAATAAATATGTTCTAGCTCTGCAGCTGGGAAAAGTGACCAAATTCCATCTACCAGGAAAGAGTGAACATCTTGAGGGTACAACATCTAACATTAAATCCCTAGACAATCGTGCATACAGCACATGGTATCGTATAGTTTTCGGCGAGTCTCATGAAAAAGAACATTGTACTGCAGTGTGACAATTGTGCTGTACTGTCTTCTGTCTAACGCTACCCATATACTGCAGCCATGTGACGTCTCTCTTCAAACCATTAAAAGCACATTGGCAGGCAGTCAAGGTACACCTTCCACCACCACAGTGGAACTGGCTGCCTCTGCCACCACCAAACTGGCTGCCTCCTGCGGCTGAACTGATAATCCCTTCCACTGAACTGCAGTCTCAAATCGCAATATTTATCGCAACACCTGGTCTTAAACACATTGATTTCTTCACAGTTCCACCATGCCCGTCGAGAAAACTGAAATACTCATGATTGTGGAGGCTGAGCTCCAAGCGTGGTGGGAGGAGCTAGCTGCGGCCACCCTGATGTGCAGAATGGTGGAGTGAAGTCTGTGGTTCTGGTGCTGCACCAAAAGGTGTACCCGGATATTGTGCAGTACATAAAGGAAGCTGATATCAAAGGGCTGCCAACTGACTGGGTCCAAAGTGATACCAATGACAGTGTCTGCAAAAAGACAGGACTATTTGTTAGGAGAAAGTCGGTACTTGAGGTAAAAGGCCCTTGACCTGGCCACATCGCATCTGACATGCCCATTGATGTCAAATTTTCCAAGTCCAAACATGACAAGTCTAGATACTTGATTGATTGGATTGTTTGGAAAAAGGGAAAAAAGAAACCCATTACATTTTTAATTCTTTCTCCCATAGCCGTATTTGGCACTTTGGAAATTTTGTTTTGTCTTTACAAATTGGTTTTATTTTACAGAACAAACTGATTAAGTTTATAACTTTATAAGATTGTGTCATTTCAATGTACCACCTTGCAGTACGTCCTGTGTTTGGGATGATCTCCTTTTGAAGTACAGCAGCAACAAACTCCTTCAACTGGAAGGGGAAGCGCACGGAGGCACCTGTCAGAGAAGGTTTTAATACATTTCTTGTGTAACAACTTTACAATGTAATACTAAGGATAACATGCAGGGTTTTACTAGTACAAGTAAACAGCCAATTTTTAAGGGGTCCTTTCACTTTTCCCTCAAACAAAGATGACAAACTATGCAAGATATCTCTGCTGAACAAGGCAGATTATAGATGGAAAAAGCATGACCAAATGTGCTCTGATCATTTCCTTGAACGTGACTTTCTAACCCTGAACATTTATAAGCTTCGTCAGGAGCGTAAAGATCTCCCAGCTATGTGTTGTGGAGAAGCAGCTACTTGAAATGAAGTGTCCATATGTGGTATGAAACATGACACCCCAAGCTGGGGTAGACGGCAAAGAAATAGGCTTTGTGGAGTGTACTGGGCAAGGCCTATTCGAGCTGGAGGCGTGAAGACACAGTGGTGTGACCACCATGACGTTAAATAGTAAGTCTACAGAGGCATGCATGCAGCCATATGAGGCATAACAGCCGATGTGAGCTATGGGCCGTTTTCAATGTTCGGAACACCAAAAACTCAGTTAACGGCTGGTCTCTCGGCTTTGAAAACCATGTAGAATGAAAGGAAATTTAATTCTCAACAATTGGAAATTAATATAGGTAAAAATACCTATGTTCCCGGTACTAAGAAAAAGGTGATGTGGCTTTTCTATTTTAGGTACAATGACCGACAGAAAAAGCAGGAAAAGGCTATTCTTATCCAGGGAGTTGACCTTACAAGTGCCCCTATGACAGCCACTCAGTCACTGCCACAACCAAAGGAGCTTCTGCCTGAGGCTCCAAGGACTGTTGTATTGGAGCATGAGTATTGCCTTCCCGAGGATACATCAGGACAAGCAATCTAAGGCCTTTAGAAGGGTCACCCAAATCAATCAACATTGACAAACAATCACTTTTTCACAAGTCAATCGGGTTTGTCTTCTTTCTCTCCCCTTCAGATCCGCCGTGAATGTGCGGCGCTCCTCATGACTCCGCCCCTCGGCCCGGCAGAGCTCCTCATCAACGATTAGAGGGTTGATGCCACAGCAGGGCCACCCTGGTCAAAAGAGCGACCCAGATCACAGGCTGCCACCAAGACAATATTCAGAGATGTAAGTTGGGCATGGATAGATTCCCTGAAAAGGTGAATGTGGCCATGGACGGTTTTGTCTCCTGCTGCCAGCAGCATTTGTCACGTCCATGCATCCACAGACAGTTATCTCCTGGCAGCAGGATTTATCACGGCTCGTTACAGGAGGATCCGGCAGCAGCGCCAAAGGCCAGCATCCAAACCAGCCAAAAAGGGAGCCGAAGGGAAGCGGCCGGTGAGTAGCACTTTAAGGTTATCACTATAACTAACGGAAGAGGTGACGTGCACAGATCGAGGGCTGGCAGTACACCAGCTCGGCGGGGCGGCTACCCCGAACCCGGTTAACAAAAAGCCTTCTGAGAGTTATTTTAAATGGATACTTCAGAAGACGTGAAGACACTTTATGGTACCAATATCTACAGTCTGAAATTTGTTGATGGCACCCTCCAATTCCCACCAAGTGAAATGAAGGTTGTAAGGAGTAAACTATGTATCAGGCTATGAGGCTGGGATTAATCCATACTAATCCAGCCAAACGGTTCGGAATATCACTGACCCTAAGCAAACAGATCTTGACAGGAGTGAGCAATGCATGTTTAATGCCATGTGCACCAAATGCCACTGCTAGGTTCAGGATGACAGACAGAACTATGTCATGTGACTAAGATCACTGCCCTGAAATACCACACTGACAAAAATTTTCCTGGTTTACCCCTACCCGATATGAGCCGGTAAACAAGTTGATACCAATTAAAAATCTTGGATGGGTGACACATTCACCACCAAGGGTATAGTCTCGATTAATTACTATTGTTGTATGACTGCCCGATGGCGGAGGTGTCGAGTGAGTGGAGTGAGGAGGATGGAGAAGCGAGTGGGAGTGCTGCACACAGGCGGATCCCTCTGAGTTTGAATGCTATATCTTCATGTGTGTTGTCTGTGCTACTGAACTCTTTCATGGCGAGTATGACCTATAGTGAAAGGGTTGTTTCCATTTTAAGGGGATCTACTCAGAATTGTAAGATGCCACTCCCTCTAACCCTTGCCATAAACGTACCACAAAATGTAATAACAAAGTCAACTATTGTATTTACAAGCTCTCCAGGTATCAAGTTTGTAGTGACACATCCATGCTTTCATGGTTTATTTGTAGGAACACGTCATCCCTCCCACCCCACCAAGGTGCTTCGGCTGTACCCTCTTGAGGGCCTGCAACTACAAGCTAAAAATGGCCAACCATCGGGGTTTCAGCTTTATTATGACCTTCACAAAGGCATGGTCTACTTTGTAGACGAGTTTGAAAAGCTAGTGCTTTTCATGAAGGCGAAGGTGAAGGTGAATGTGAAATGGCAAGAGTCCAATCTCACAAAAAAGGCACTCTCACCAGGTTAGTGTAGTGGCTCTTAAAATCTGAAAATAAACCAGACGAGAGTGTATTCTATAAGTGTCTGAAGCAGCCCCCCCCCCCGATTCCACTCTGCCACAAACCCTCTTCTTTCAGGCCGTGCCTCAGCACTACCTCATGAAGTGGTACGGTAATGAGGTTATGATTGACGGCACGTACCGCACAAACCGTTACAAGATGCCTCTCTACTTCATTACCGTACCAACCAACTGCCACTTCATGGTGGTAGCAGCGTTCTTTGTAAGCTCAGAAACCGCCGAGGCTCTGGCACATGCTCTGGAGGTAGTAAGGTACAATCAGAAGTGGAATCCAAAGGTATTCATGTCGGACTGCTCTGCTGCCGAAATCCTGGCAATCAAGATGGTTCTCTTACTGCCAAGTAGCAGCTATTAGAAAAAGATTTAAGATGAAGTATGCTACAAACCAGCAATGAGATTGAAGTCGCTGGTGGCAAAGTTTTCAAGTGACCCTCAGGTAATTCATACTCACATTTTGGAGCCAAACAACCCTCCCTGAACATTCATGCTCCTGATGCTGGTTGCAAAAATTCCAAGGGGACATTTTTTACCGTACAAGAAGAAAACAAGGGCAAAAACAGCCCCCAGATACAGATGAGATAGACACAGATGACATTAGAAAAAGCCAAAGTAACAAGGACACATAACTAGGACTGTGAGGCTGAGAATCCATTGAATTACCTATATTTCAATTAATCCAAACTTCACGTTCTATAAACAGGCTCACTTTTCCAGTTTTGAAGATGAAATCACTGCCATCCTTCTCAGGCCCTACTGGAACTGTGGGCATCAGAACTTTTGTGGTGTTCAGAGAGACTGGTACCCTCATGAGACTAGTTACTTTCCTTACCTTGATACGAGAATCATCATGCAGGTCGCGCTGCTCCAGGAGGAAACATGGGACTGCACTTTTTGCAATGTGTATTAACGCTGAAAGTGATTAAATGTTTTTATGATTCAGAAGTTCATAACTTTATAAAATTGCATCATTTCTATGTACCACCTTGCTTGGCAGTACGTCCTGTGTTTGGGATTTTTGTTTTTGTTGTAGGATTTTTGTTTTTGTTATATGCAGAGGTTGAGCATAAAACCTCATGCACCTTATGAAGCCATAGTGCGAGGTCTGCGGGCCATCTCCCCCCACCTCCAAAGCCAACGGTTAATCATTTGCAAACGAAGCAGTGACAACCAACATGTCCCCTGTCACGGCCATGAAAAATAATGAGCGGTACGAACAAGTCATGGCCGACAACCTGATTCATGAGGATCCCATTCCCCCCGAGCTAAACGCAATGTTGGAAGAAGAGGAGCAAAGAGTTCTAAACATCTTTAGGAATCAGGAAGGAGCAATTCTTGCAGGGGATCTGCACCACGATTCACCTGGTTTCTGTGCTAAGTTTGGAACATACACATTCATGGACACATCTACCGATCCAATTGACCGTTTCCGAGCAGGTTACCAATGTCAACAGTTTACAGGCCATGGAGAAAGAGGGATGTTGACTTGCCCAAGATCATATCCTTAATGTTTATGTTGTACATGACAGGAAAGAAAAAAAATGGCTTAGAATGAATGTCCCAGTAACTCGCATCTTTCCTGCTTCAAAATAGGTTGTCACACTAAGTACAGCGGTTGTAGAAAAGTACCCAAAAACTGGTTGGAGCTTGCCTTCAGTCGTAATTCTTGATGCCAATAAGAAGGTGGCATTTCCAGTATCAGGTAAGGTACACCATCTTTCTCTGCCAAAAGGTGAAATTTAGCAGCCAAGTGGGAAGATTTTGATTGATTGATTGGATTGTTTTATGTCCAAGTGTGCTATGACGCCTGGGACTTACTCAAGAGTTTATCGGACTCTCGGTCCGCTCTTTTCTCATCTAGGTTGAGCGTTTAAGTGTGTGAGTGCGTGTGCGCGTGCATGTGTTTGTGAGTCTACTTGTAGCAGTAATGAACCATCTCACCATAGATGGCCAGGGCTGGATTAAGAAGTTAACAACTGCTTTGTCTCTTTTTATCCTTACATGGGCGTCAGCTGCATGTACATGTATACATACTGCCCCCACTGTAGGAAGGCCTATACCACATCTTCCCACCTGAAGCAGCACATCACGTATATCCACATAGGACAGAGACCTCCCCGTGTCCCATGCCCAGACTGTGGGCAGGGATATGGCTGTGTGAGCAGCATGAGGCAACATCTGCGGCGCCTTAGGGGAGACCAGCCTCTGACCCCGCATGTATAGAAATGGTTTCAGAAGAATCCTCATACATTCACTTATATAGGTAATTAGGGTGTAAATATGGCAATTTTTTTTCAGAAGTTCAAAGACACCACCAGCAGCAGCTAGCAGGGGTCTGGGATTTGTGGATTTGATAGGAGATTATAGGAGTCTGAGAGACCTTGCTATTACCAATGGAAAGCTAAAATCAACAGGAAGACAATTATTTATCTTTTATTTAGGCAAAATGGGACTTACAAATTTTCTCGATTTTAAAAGAAATATTTTCAAAAAGTCTGTTGACAACCATGTAGTCACTACTACAATCCTGTAGACGCTACTACAACACTGTAGACGCTAATAAAACCCTGTAGTCTTGGGTTTCAGTGCACCTGATGATCATCCCACCACGCGGAGATGTAGAACAGGATCCCCAGCTCACGGAGAAGATGGAGCGTGTCAATACGTAGGTGCTTTTTTTTTTGTATCTCCAAGTCTATCTTCCTTTTCACAGAACCAATATATTCTCTACAGGTCATCTCCACAATGGTGTTGTATTCAAAAGGATAGATGGGAAGTAATCCTGAAGACAACTACGGGTCCTGAGGCAATTATCTCCTAGGTTAGCATCAAAGATACACATTAATAAACCTTTCCCAGTATTTTTACCACTTCTTTCTTCTAAGAAGATATGAAAACCTTAAAATCCATCTTTAATTTTCTGACTTCTGAAGGCAGATACAGCATTTCATGATGCCCTACTCGGGCCTGGCTTGCGGGGCTTACGGCGCATACATCCAACCCCAGCTGGCACTAAGCAAAGATCTTGCAAGCTCTGACACAATCTCAAAGAAGATTAGTCCAGTTAACGAAAGGATTAGAATCGATTGGGTGTCCCGCTAATATTGAAGATCATCCCAATAACCGCTGAGGTGGCCGCAAAAGGAATCAACTTGACGAAAATGTCGATTGTGCAGAGCACCCCTACCACCCCAGCTCGGACACGGAGACTCTGACTCTAAGTCAGATTCTGAATCAGTCTGGCTCCTCCTCATCAACATTTTAAAGTCCCTGCATTTAATACGGGTGTCTTACTATTTTAAAACAGCGATGTCTATCAGGTAATACTTAGAATTCACACACTTGATATTATGCTGTTCATTTCAGGGTACTACTAACCAACTTGATTCAGTTCTAGCATGTTTTTTAAAAGGATTTATTAGCAATTAAAAAATATATATATTGCTATAGATCAATTTCTTTTTTTCAATAATCCACTTTTCAATTTGTACACTATTGATTTGTAATTTTTGTTACACTAACTAACATAGGCCTCCCCAGCCTAGAAGGGGCTTCTCCTGCTTAAGTTTTTTGTGTGAAAGGACTACTGATTTATCATGTTTTCAAATCAACAAATAGTATTACACTCGTCTTGTTACTTACAGAACTTTCAACCTTTGATGCTAGGACATTTACTGATGTGTCTATGTACGCGATTTTGTCTAATTGATATTCCTGTGTAGGTTATAGAGGAGACTGTGATCCCTTTATTATCAATCATTTTAAGGCTTCTGGAGGGGTTCAACCCGTGATACTAACCAGAGGAGTTAGGAGACTGTGATCCCGTTATTATCACTCTTATTTAGGCTTCCGTGATACTAACCAGGGGAGTTGGGAAACTGTGATCCTGTTATTATACAGTATTTTAAGGCATCTGGAGGGGTACAACCTGGGCCTACTATAAACTATAACAATGTCAGCGTTATATATACTATAACGCTATTATATGTTATATATAATGCTGAAGGTAGCCCCAGAATGCAAAAATTGCTTCTTATTGCTTCTTCTTACAAAAAATTAAAATATGCCAATAACGCCAACAATGCATAGAATAAGGTAATATTACCCTTGCCAATTAATTCATAATGATAAGGAAATCCATTAATTTAGTTATGAAACCACCCTAACCCCCCCCCCCCCCTCAACACCCCCTGTCTGGAGCTAGCTGTGAACACACCACCAAGACGCCCATTGTGATAGGGATAGATGTGCGACCATACCCCGGGACCATACAACAATAGACTCCTAAGACAATAGCCTTACCCTCATGCAGCCAGCTTCAGTGTGGGTTTGGCAAATGAGTTTAAAAGCGTATTATTCTATATCTCAGTGTGTATAATACAAACAATATTTATATGCTACGATGTCGGATGATCCATGTATTCTTTCATTTTCCAGATGAAGTCCTCAAATTACAGCAGGAGCCGATCTTGCCTTCCAGACAAAATCCCTGCCCTGGAGGTTCCTCTGACCTCCAGGGGTCAGCCCCGGCCTCCAGGGGGCGGGTGCCGGTCCCCCAGTCCCCCTGGGGGTACCCCCAGCCCCCAGGGTGCGGGTGCCGGTCCCCCTGGGGCGCCCCTGCCCCCCGGTCCCAAAAAGTGATGAAATTGATGAATTAACCCCAATAATGTCCTCCCCAACAATAAATAAAAGGTAATAATCCAGCTGCATTCCATTTTTAAACAAATCCGATTTAGTTATATTTAATGACATTTAGGTAAATTTAGAGAAAATGGCAATGCCCATTAAAAAGTCATGTAAAGGTCATTAAAAGTGCTTAAATGTGAATTTTTTTTTACCAGCACCTAGACCTTGACATTTGTTTTTATCACATTTAAGTAAATTTCCCATAGCCTTGACATTTGGTTTAATCACATTTAAGTAAATTTCCAATGGCCTTGACATTAGGTTTCGTCACCTATAATCACCTTTAGGTAAATATTTTGGTGCATTTAGGTTAATGTAAAGTTGCTTAAATATACCAAAATAGTCACTTTTGGTATACCAAAATATGCTTAAATCTCTAAGCTTTGACATTTAAGTCTTCCCGGCGAGGTGAATTAAATGTCATTAAAGCTACCTTTCTACAACATTTAAGCATATATAATGACTTTTAGGGAAAACTTAAATGAACTTATATCGAGTTTTTCATGCAGTGGTTGCCATGCCAACAGTGAGCACAACGCTGGAACCCATGTCTCCGCTGGTGGGGGCAGTGGCAAGCACACCACCATCTACCACAGGTTCTAGAACAGGTGAACAGTACCTGATGATCCTAGGTCAGGAGTTGGGCACCCTGCAGGAGTCGCATGATGCCTACGCATCAGTCTGGGCTGATGCACGTGAGATGCGGCAAAGGAAGCACCAGGATGATTGTCCCGTGACCGCATCTATGGATGATCGAATCTATGAAATGAATGACTGCATCTATGAGGTGAGGGAGAAAACCGCTACCGGGGCACGTCCCCTACTCTTTTCGAAGGATAGCAAGTGTTCTTTTATTTGCCTGGTGGCCTATGAATATGTGACGTTATGTTTGGGGTACTGAAGAATATATGCTAACCCTAATTGTGAAATGGGTAATCGTCGAGACTCCCAAGTCTAGCTGTGTCAACGACGCACCGACTACCACGTCTGCTGACGTCCCAGTCGTCACGACCGCAGCGTGTGTTAACGACGCACCGACTACCACGTCTGCTGACGTCCCAGTCGTCACGACCGCAGCGTGTGTTAACAACGCACCGACTACCACGTCTGCTGACGTCCCAATTGACTGGGCATCGCGCCAATACCAAACACAATTATCATAACAAATTTAAGAAGTGTTTTGAGCTACCAGGGTAAGTAGAATCGCCTTCAGAAAACAAAGAAATGCTTATGCTGTGTCACATAGAATGATATATTTGAATTATGATTTTCAGACGGTGATTCCATACACAGGTGCATACACACGGAGCTGATGAATTTGAGCCAAGATCGCAAAGTATAACTTCCCTGCTTGCCTCTCAAGACACAGCTATGTCCATGGAAAATAAATAATGAGCTGTACAAACAAATCATGGCTGACAAGGAACTCATTCCCCTCCCCTAGCTAAAAGTAAGAGGGTTCCTTGTGAGGAAGACAGACCAAGGTCTCCAACCATTCGAGCTACGCCCAGAACTTGACAAAGAGCTACTCTGCAAATGCAAGGTTTGTGCAAAATGGACTTAAATTGATTCTATGAATATATAGAAGTCAGGGTTCAGTTTATAGACACGGCTTTGCAGTTAGTTTGTGTAGTTTAACGTCCCACTGACTATGCAGGTGAGACTTACTCAAGTTTCAGTTTTTCACAAGTAAGAAGGTAGGCCGAAGGCCTACCTCGGATGATCGTATCCAGGATGATCGAATCTATGAGATGAGCCAAAAGATAGAAATCCCGCTCCTACACATTTACCGAAGCAAGGGTTCTTTAATCTCCGACACCACATAGACATGGTGTGAGAGGGACAGGTCTTTGTTATGCTGTAAGTCTACTACAGCATGGGAGAGCCCAGCCATAGGTATAGTCGGGAAGCAATGAAAACTCCAAGCTAATACAAACTGTGTGCCATCAGTCTGGAGTGATACATCCCAACTCGCCAAACAAGTCTCCCCCATTTTTTAAATTTTTAAAATTTTTAAAAAATTTTTTGAGCAGACCGACGTGTGGACCAAAATCTGCCATGAAAGGAGCAGTGACAGCTACAGTAAGTGGAGACGACGTACTCATCAGGTCTATGTGCACAACATCAAGAAGTTGGTTAATGTGATGTATTCTGCTAGGAGGTTACAAATGGCATCTTTACCGTTCACATGAACCACTTCCAAAGAATAATCACGGGGACCGCCACCGCCGCGACCGCTCCCCAGGTCACGGAGACCGCCACAGCCGCCCACACCCCTCCCGTCCGGAGATGAGGAAGGTGGCGGAAGAGGCAGAGGGACATAAGGCCAAGGTGGCTCGGGTACCCACCAAGGCTAAAAAAGAGAAAAAAAAAGAGAAAAAAAAGGAAATGTACAGAAGCCAGGGGCTTCTCACATATTGCAACCATGCGATGTGTTCAAACCGCTGAAAACGCACTGGCAGAAAGTGTGAGGTAAAAAGTAGGATGACTACATGGCAGATTTCAGAGCTATATTGAATGCGTTTCCAAACTTATTTTTAGCAATGGCACGCACATACACACAAGTCCTCTTCATAGACAGCGCGGAGTATTTGTGCCACGATAATCCTCCTGAGGCCCACCTAAACGTGATTAACGCAGTATGATTGATTGATTTGCTTAACGTCCAGATATACATCAAGTACCTCACAGGACATATCTCAAGTTGGCAAGGAGTCATCCACAAATAGTGGTTTGTTTCTTTGTTTGTTTGTGTAGTTTAACGTCCCACTGACTATGCAGGTGAGACTTACTCAAGTTTCAGTTTTTCACAAGTGAAAAGGTAGGCCGAAGGCCTACCTCCGATGATCGTATCCAGGATGATCGAATCTATGAGATGAGCCAAAAGATAGAAATCCCACTCCTACACATTTACCGAAGCAAGGGTTCTTTAACCTCCGACACCACATAGACATGGTGTGAGAGGGACAGGTCTTTGTTATGCTGTAAGTCTACCACAGCATGGGAAAGAGCAGCCATAGGTATAGTCGGGAAGCAATGAAAACTCCAAGCTAATACAAACTGTGTGCCATCAGTCTAGAGTGATAGATCCCAACTCACCAAACTAGTCTCCCCCATTTTTTTTTTCATTTTTGTATTTTTTTTTTTTACTTATTTTTTAATTTTCCATTTCATATTTTGTCCCATAGTTGGGTTTCCTTTAAGAATTTTAATACATTTTCGTCATTAGTGGTGTTGAAAACACTGTACATAGATGTTGTGTCTGCAAGATGTTTTCTTTTACTTTCTGCAGTCCTTCTACAGTGGAGTAGAAGATGCTCCACTGTCAGACGGGTACTGCAGTCTTGACATCTTGGTTCATATTCCCCATTCAGTCTGTACTCGTGTGTCAGTTTAGTGTGACCGATCCTTAGACGGTTTAATCTCACTTGTTCTGCTCGTTTTAGCTTTTTCAGGGTGTCCAAAATTCCAATTATGGAGATTTTATTGCCAGCTACAGATCCAGCTAACAGGATACCCTGTATTTTTACCTGACATGTGACTTTGGATTCACGGGGGGTATTTTGTATACATTGCATTGCATGAAGGCCTCTTAGAAACCCCCCCCCCCCCTATTAATGTTAAAATATTTTTTCATTGGATCTGCACAGACATGCAAACTCCGAAGAGGAAAAAATCTGAGCCCAGGATTTTTGGAAGTGGGGGAATGGATGTCCTGCCGAGCACCGCAAGCGAAGCACAGCGGTCCAACTAGGGGGGGTTGGGGGCATGCCCCCCCCAAGAAAATTTGAAATTCTAGACCTGAAATGGTGCATTCTGGCCAGAATTGTATCAAAGCTAAGATCTGTATTAGCCAGCCTTTTCTTTATGATTGGGGCTGGAACTTTCCTTTTTGGATGGAAAGGTCTTAGAAAATTTTGAAATTCTTGACTTCAAATGGTGCAATCTGATGCATTTTGGCACATCTGGTATGTCTACCCCCCATCTTTGACCAGCACTAAAATAGTTATGTGTTGATTTGCCACTCACATGTCACAGCAGTACTAGGGGGAGTTTGGGGGCATGCCCCCCAAGAAAATTTTGGAAATCAAGAAGGCAAATGGTGATATTTGATGTATTTTGATCTTCTTGTCTGATGAAATTACAAGTCCCCCCCCCCCCACATAAAGGTAAACAGAGTTCTCATTGGATCTGGACGAATCACAAGAATGACCAATTTGGAGAAAAAAAAATCTGAGAAATCTGAGGAGTTTGCATGCCTGTGCACAAATCACAGGGATGACCTTTTGGCCTTCAAAAATCCGGAAATCCGGAAGAATCCCATGCCTGCAAAATACATCACGAAGGCAGTTGAAAGATTTGAAATCGAACCTCAGAAAGCTGTTTCAGTTGGCATCTACTCTCTTCATAACCAGGTTGCACTGTTGGTGCCAGTAGTAGTGGTGTAGTTAGTAGTTGGCAAGTAGTCATCCACAAATAGTCGTAGTCTGCCTATGGATGATTGATTGATTGCATCATACTTCACAGGTTGAAGCTAGGGTGTATCACACAAAGATTGTTGATTTCCTTTTGTAGGTGATTTCCCAGTTGGCGGTGGCGAAGTGCTGCAGCTAAACTTTGCGATGGGAGATATGGATGTTGAGGATGCTGAAAGCCAGAGAGCCAGAAGCTAGAGAGCCAGATGCTAGAGAGCCAGAAAGCAGAGAGCCAGAAGCTAGAGAGCCAGAAGAAGTAAGTCTGATATCAGAGTGTCACTCCATGCCTCCAGGGCACCCTGAATGAGCATAGATTGATATTTTACAGATACAGGCAGTGCTGTGAAGCGGGTCTGCGTCGAGGAAGAGGAAGAGAGCTGCCCCATCTGCCTGGAGCCTGTGTATGAGAGGCAGGTAGGTAGAGGTCGTGTCGCATGTTTGCACTATCACGATAATATGCAATTTGCAATTCAGGTTGGGTTCTTCTTTCATACACCCTAAGGCTTCAAATAAATTAAAAGATGAATTTCAGGATATGGCACAGCATGGAGCACTCGTTAATGGTCTGTGGCAGGATATACAAAACATAATAGGGCCTGCTAACCTCTTGTCAACAAAAAGGTTGTGGGCCCTTTTGTTTTCGTCAAAGGACTGACTGAACCCAGATATAGGCTACACATAAAGTATTTAGGTGTCATCCCATGTAGAATTCAATTGGCAATAGTGTCCATCAACAACCACCACCAACCCAGCCTAGATCATCAGTCTTACACAGGCTAAGTGATAGGCCCGGACCACTAGACCACTGGAACTAGCAGCAGCACCCATCACGCTTGTACCCTGCCAACTAATGTTTGTGTTTCATACTCTGTTCCTATTTTCACATCTTTTCTTCTCTCACAGATCATGCTTTCACTCCAAGAATTGGCTGTTAGCCATGGCAAGTCATGAGTTGGTCCCTGTTCACGTTCTCTTTGCTCTTCTGGTAAGTAAGTGCGAACAAAGCAGGACACATGCTAATGATTTTCAAACCGGGCACCACAGTGAATGAATTCAGATATGAGCTGGTGAACCATTTAAAACTCTACAGAACTAGCGGGAGGCATTTGAAATCACTCAGTATTAAAAAGGGAAGAAAGGCCAGTATGAAAAACCTTGTTCTGTTCACACTACATTCAGTTTACAGAGGTCGGAGTCAATTCAATGGCTGACAGCCATTATGAGGTTAGGATAGTCGTTTGTCCGTTACCGGTACTGGGATTGACCTTGTGCAAGCAGCTCCTGTCTGACAGCAAGTGACCGCAGGATTGATTGTGTTTAATCTCCAGGTGTTTAGGGTGGCTGAAAACATTGACCAGAGACAGCAAGTGACAAACAGCTCACCAGAGGATTGAGGTGCAATCAGCCCACATAGGGTGGCTGAAAGCGTTGACAAGTAAGTCATGCACAGCACAGATTATACGAGTGGGTTTGATTGATTGATAACAACCTTTCCGAGGCCGTCAGCATTGTCTTGAACAAGGTGGGCACCCCAGCACTTTGGAGCAAGTACTCGTTGAAGGGCCAGGGCCTGAAGACAGGTCTACAGCAAACTCTCCCTAGGGTCAGCCACCTACTCCAATGTAAGTGGTACACTACTTCCATTCAAATATGATCAAACGACTACATAAACGATTACATAGAGACGGCCCACTAAACATTGAAGTCTTTATGTTTACAAATAATGCAATTTCGTTAATAAATATATTCATTTATAGTAATAAATCAACATGGCCATCTACTTGCTTCATAGAAATAGGTGTCCGGCATTGGATACGGCCCTTTCTATTGTACATCTTGTCTTCCATCTTCCAAACAATTAAAATAAAAAATTTCCCTTTTACTAGGCACACTATGGCAAAAATTTGGCAGCAAAGTGCAGTTCAAAGATATATGCACCACCATCACCGACCGCCTGAAAGCTGCCCCAAGTCGGAAGGGTGGGAGCAGGTACCGGTACAAGAAATCACATGTTGAGCAGTAAAGGAACATTGAAGATCACGGCGAATAACAACTAACGCCCCACCTATTAAGTACTATTCAAATTAAAAAATGGTTATACATGGAAGCAATTATGGCTATTATTTTTTTAAATATCCACATGAAATTATTAAATCACTAAGAACCGCTCAACAGAGCTAGGACTATCTAAATATCAAATATCATATTCAACTTGAAATGTCAGGTCATTCACTATATAACATTACTTTTCTAGCACGTAAGTTTTGATATTTAAATTAAGGCACAGAAATTATCTACCAGACTGTGATTATAGTGTGACTGATCCTTAGACGGTTTAATCTCACTTGTTCTGCTCGTTTTAGCTTTTTCCTCATTGTCACTCCTTTCAGTTTTGGCTGAACCGAGTACTTTGGACCTACATCCATATAAAAAGTAACAATCTGGCCTGGTATGAAGATCTCAGGCAGTGACAAATGAAAAATCTGGTGGAAGCAGTTACCGAAGAAGAGTTCCCAGGCATCTTCAAGACAGCCTGAGAAAGAACTATCTCACCATAGATGGCCAGGGCTGGATTTAGAAGTAAGCAACTGCTTTGTCGCCTTTTATCCTTACATGGGCTTCAGCTGCATGGACATACTGTCCCCACTGTAGGAAGGCCTATACCACATCTTCCCACCTGAAGCAGCACATCACGTATATACACATAGGAGAGGGGCCTCCCCGTGTCCACTGTCCAGACTGTGGGCAGGGGCTGTGTGAGCAGCATGAGGCGACATCTGTGGCGCCTTAGGTAAGACCAGCCTCTGACCCCGCATGTATAGAAATGGTTTCAGCAGAATCCTCATACATTCACTTAGTTAGGTAATTAGGGTGTAAATATGGCAACATTTTTTTTATATTATCGTACACCAGGAGAAGATTTACCAAGGTGCGAATGCTTGGACTGGTGGATGTTCCACTTGCCTTGCAAGCACTTCTTGGTCTTCCTCATCAGGTAAAGACAATTGTATTTAACGTCCGGAGGGCAAGTTGCATTTTGCATTCCAGACTGAAAACTGCACCAAAGTTTTATTCGTGGCTGACAGCCAAGGAAAGAAGATGCAGGATTCGGAAAACCTCCACGTTCGATTTCGGGTGGCAGGCTTCTCACATTGAGAACATGCCGCAGGTCACCAGCATCGACCTCTTTAACTACCTAGTTCTGCAAACAAGCTTCTATACTGGGCAACAAATGAAGAGCTGGGTAAGTGGCCAACAGTGTCAGAGGATGACCGGCTGCTGCTTCCAGAGCTCTTGGAGCTTTGTTTGTTTGTGTAGTTTAATGTCCCACTGACTATGCAGATGAGACTTACTCAAGTTTTCAGTTTTTCACAAGGCTGAAGGCCTACCTTGGATGATCTTATCCAGCATGATCGAATCTATGAGATGAGCCAAAAGATAGAAATCCCGCTCCTACACATTTACCGAAGCAACCTCCGACACCACATAGATGCAGCCTCACTTAATGTACCAGGGCTACAACTTAATACAAAATGTATATAAACTGGCAGTAGACTTTGACTCAAATTGATTGATTGATTTGTTTAACATCGAAGCATACCTAGACCTTATGGGATTTCTCAGGAAAATCATGAAATAACAATTGATCTCAAACAAGTGCCTTCAGTTCCTTGAGGAAAAAGAGGTCCAATCAGTGCAATCCTAGTGGGGGCGAGTGAAAAGATTGAGCGTTTCAGTAAATGCAAAGAAGTTCTGGACCAGCCAAAAGAACAAGTCATGCTGGTGGGCGAGAGGCCGTATCTTCGTGGCATCGGGAACGAAAGGTAGTCTCTCACTCACTAATCCTTTGAACCAACATAATGAAAAATTGTGCTATCTTTTTCCCACAGAAGAGCAGCAGGGTAGTAGGGAAAGGTGTATCTATTGGGAACAAAAGAAAGTGATTCTATTTGTAATATGAAAAAAATTTATATTCATCATGCAAACTATGAGATGACCAAATATCAAGGTATTTCTAAAAGGACTATTTATATTATTACCCAGAATAAGGGACAGATCATATGGGGTATGCAAATGTCTAGGCACATTTTTAATTCCATTCTACTCAAGATGCTTCATTTACATGTCTTCCTTTCTCTTCAGTACGGCACCCTGGTTCCAAGAAACCAAGAAAGCAGTGGCAGAAAGATAAGCAGGTGGTTCTGCAGTCCTGGCAGCGGTACATAAGGAAAGTAAGTCATTCAAGATAGCACTATACAGAACAGCATAATAGATATGAAATGAAAACAAATGGACTCTGATCATGGAGACTAGTATACATGTGTATATTATAATGCTTATCCAGATCTGCATAATGGTATTCAAGTATTTGCTTAACTTCAAATGCCTATAACCTCACCACATCTTAAGTCTATGGCAATGCAATTTATTACCATGACCCAGCTAACAAAAAAAGTTTTCTTAACGGTTAGAAAACGTTTGCTGGAGGTTTACAAAGGTTTGCAAAAAACGTTAAAATGTTGACCGAAACAAAAGTTTTAAAACTTTTGAAAATGGTTTGAAAACAAAACGTTTGTTGGATAACATTTCATAACGGGTTTGTAACGTTTCTCTATGGTATAACACTGGTACCATCTTGATGCATGAATGCAACCCTGGAGATCATGACTGCCCATGGAGGCATTAATCCATCACGGCCCTATATTATATGCTTGTATACTATCCCAACTACTAAATCATCAGAATGATAGACCAATAAAGCTGTGGGATAAAGTTGCCAGCACTGAATTTCCCAGTTAACAAAAAACATTAGGAAAATGTTTGCAGGAGGTTTGGGAAACGTTGAAACACTGATACAAAAAGTTTATAAACATTTGCAAAAGGTTTGGATGCAAACTTTTGCAGATGACTTTTGATGACCATCTAAAAACCAGGCTGAGAACCAAACCCAGGATCTATATATTGGGAGTCCCAGGCTTTCCTTTATGAGCTAACGAGGCTGATGGCTGATATGAGCCTGAAGGGATTCTTATCCTGCACAAGAAGTTTGTCCACCTTAATAGCAAGAAGAAGTCTAGTCACTTCGAGAACACCATGAGTGACAGAATAAATGTGACTTCGATGCCTTTGCAAGCTGCTTGGTAAGCTGGTTAACAGTGAGCTTTTGCAACTGAAGAGCCATTTAGAAGGAAATATTGATTGATTGATTGGATTGTTTTACGTCCAAGTGTGCTATGACGCCTACAACAAGACAGACCCTTAAACTTGAGCTGGGCTCCTACAGATAACTTTCGATGGATAGACAATATACGTCACAAGAACTGCCAGAGAATTTGTGACGTGTAAAGGATAACCCAGAGGTGAAACCATGTACTGTCAATTCCTACCATTTTGCAGCCAACTCAATAACCCTATAATATGAACCATTTTTATGTCATAAGACGATTCTATGTGACCAACTGACAAAGTGCATACAACAATAAGCCACACATAATTCTGCTGCGTTTTTATTTGTGTAGAAAAATCCTGGACCAATTCAAGGGAACCTTCAATCAAAAGCTGATTGATCTGGTCAGGGACATCCAACTGGTTCTAGGTTTAGTTGGAGACAAAGAAAAAGTTCATGTTGGGGTCAAAGATGAGAAGCGGCTGCTTATTATACAAACGTTCATGTTGGGGTCAGAGATGAGAAGCGGCTGCTTATTATACACATGTTCTTTAGAGAAAAAAGCTAAAAAGCTGCCTTCCAAAACAGATCCAAAGGCATCGTAAGAGGAGTTCTCTGACTTACTTATATGTTGATTGATAGGTAGTTCATTGTTTACATGAATATGAAGCGGTAGCGCTTGTTAGAATGCAAGGGTCTTGACCTATATCTAGGTGTTATCCTGGATTCTAAATTGAGTTCCTATGTCTTCATCAAAAAACAGATTAAAATTGTTTCTTCAAATGAGTCTCCATTTTAAAAGCCTCATACAGTCGTTGAAGGGTTAAACTAGAGATTCACACGCTCTTCTATATCTTCCACAGAAACAGTATTCATACTCGCTGACCCTGCTTCCACAGTCCTGCTCCTACACATTTACCGAAACAAGGGTTCTTTAACCTCCGACACCACATAGACATGGTGTGAGAGGGACAGGCCTTTGATATGCTGTAAGTCTACCACAGCATGGGAAAGAGCACTGATCAGTGATGGGTTGCACATCAACACTCCGCCCGGGGTCACCAAACTTACACAACATATAATAATGGCCCTGGGTGATTGGTGCACTCGTCACAACACTTCAATACAGCAGCAGCTGGCAAGGACATAACTTGGTATTATTATTGAGTAGGTTCATTTGCTGAACCAGCCACGTCTTTTTTCTTTTTTTGGTAGTTTCCATGAATTGATGAAAATAAGGGGTGGGCACTTATGCTGCCAATCTGTACTATTGTATGCAGGTCATAGAAGACAAACATATTCATGGCGAGAAAGTTACAATAGGCATCAATTTTTAAGTGTGGCACCAGAGGAGTGAGTGAGTGAGTGAGTGAGTGAGTGATGGATGGTTATTTAACGCCATTTCGACAGCTATGGTAACGTTCAAGGTTTACAGAGGTTATGAAATCAATATTTCACAGACCATTTTTAGTCATGATAGTTGGGGGTATATGCGACCCTAACAAACTAATCAAACGGACACACCACTTCCTCAACAAAGCATAGATAAAATGCAGCGATACATAGGGATACCTCAAAACGGTAGCAACATCCATCCTGGCATGCGACACATCCTATATGAATTTAGATTACTTTTATGTTAAAAACACCATAGACTTTGAATAATGTATGGTGGATGCTTTGATTTAAGTCATTAACATTTTGAAGGAACTGTTTCATCCTTCCCCTGGTTGTCAAGATGTATCAGAGTTCTGTTATGATGAGTGCCGCTGCTAGTTGCTGATGGGCTGCAGCAACTGTGGTGAGAGTGGCCACTGTTTACTCAGTCAGCTTGAAAAATGCCAACAAAGCTAGATGACCGTCTGTGGAACAGACCAGCCACATATCAACAATGGGTTTATTGACCTAAATGATAAAATTGGGAGCCCCTACCATTGGGGCAGGATTATCTGATGGAGAGGGAACAGAGTGGCTGTGGAGCTACTTGGGAAGGTTCTCCCACATTTCAAAGGAGAATACCCCTCTCTACTATGCAGAGATCAAAATGGGTAATTGGTGTAGATATGACACTTATTCTTTTGAAGAAATTCATGTCTTACTGATTTAGTTGATATTCAATAAGCTCTAGGACTTTGTGATATAGTGTGGTTCCTTACTTTCTCACTTCTAGAAACCAGAGAACAATGTGTGAAGGAAAATGATGACGAAGCTCAGGGATAAGGTGTGCACATGGCACCAGAGGGTACTGTGTGGAGACGATGAGGAGGAAGATCAACAGGACCATGTCCAGGACCAGGACCTTTTCCAATTCATGACCGTATAAAGACGTAGCTCTCACGCGTGATGATGAAACCCTGTATTGATGTTTTGTAGGCACTACACAAAGAGGAGGTATTGTATAGTTTTATCCAAGAGAACAGTTTCTTGTGGTACATTTTGATCCAGATCCAGTTGATAGACGACAGCATGCCCCGTCAAGTTAGTAGTTCTGTGAGACAATTATCGACAATATTAAAGGCTTTTTTTTTTGTTAGTGACGCAATAGTGTTCTAGTTAACCTGTGACTTCAACTGCCCCAAGTGCAGCAGAAAGAACTGACCTCACATAGCAGCACCTGTGAATGCAGCTCTACCAGATGATGATGGATTTAGGGAGGATGTTGTCTGTGGATAAAAATTAGCAGGAGAATTAGACTCAAGTGCCTTAACATCAGAGTTGATGTTGGACATGGGTTCTTACACTCTCAATCAGGGTTGATTGATTGATTGATTGATTGATTGATTGATTTGTTTAACGTCCCAGCGTACATAGACCCTATGGGACTTCTCCGGTTTGATCGGACAATAGGTCCTTTCATTTCTCTCCCTAGATTCTCCCCCACCACCGGACTTTGGGAAGACGGAGCTGGGGCAATCCTACCCTACCTAGATTTTTTTTTACTATGTATCCTGAACCACATCTTTTGCTTTCTTTGGCCCAACCCAGTTTCACATGGCGCCTGCCATACATACAACACAGTATGTTCCAACTCCACCTAAATATGGCCTCAAGGCAAGGGCTAGGTAAGTATAACATCATACTTGTTTGTTTGTGTAGTTTAACGTCCCACTGACAATGCAGGTGAGACTTACTCAAGTTTCAGTTTTTCACAAGTAAGAAGGTAGGCTTGGCCTACCTCGGATGATTGTATCCAGGATGATCAAATCTATGAGATGAGCCAAAAGATATTTGGTCGAAGTTATCACATTTATATGATAATTATTAATAGCCCGTTTTTTAAGACATGGCAACACAACACATGGCGTTGGTAACACATATTATTTGAAACCAATAACCCTGTCAACATGCCTGTAGTAATGAAAGAATAGTTCAAGTATGCAGACTCCGGTATTCTCAGAATTCAGTGATTGGATAAGCCATACATCTCAGTAGACACTATATGCCACGTGGTATAGGAAAACCAAAAAATGACGGGCTACCCTCCAGCCCCCCGTGTGGGGATTGAGCTGCCATGGTCAGCTTGGTAGGTGGTATTATAACTTTACTGGAATAAGAGAGACAATTTTCTTACCAGTCAGGAGGGGGGACAGACGAGGGCTTACAACCTCAGGGTTAATGAGGGTTCCAATTTCAACAGGGACCCAATGACCATCTATGGTGGGATATAGATTATGGGCTTTACAGAGGGAGTCCAACGGGGACTCAAATACATCAGGAGAGGTTAAGATTGATGTCACCAAGTACAGTCACAGTACAACTCTTATACTGGACTTTGGCTTCAACTATGGCTGTTGTAAGTAGAGCAACAATGTTATGGATATTTCCCTTAGGAGTTCTATAGATACTGATTCAGGTTTACACCCCTTTCTGATTAATTTAATACCCATTAACTCACAGTCAGGGGCCATGATGTTAAACACAGTTTCCCTTAACCGCATATGCAAGGTTTGGAAGCAGACAAAGAAATAGCAAAAAGAAGTTAGAAACTATGCTAATAGTACAACACGGAAAGCTTAAAGTGTTTACATAAGAAATCTGCTTGAAAGGTATAAAAATGACCCAAAAAGTTCTGGCAAGTGGTAGACCAGGTCCTGCCTAAGAGAACAACCCGTAGGAGGATTAACCTGATAAATGAAGAGGGGAACCAGGTTGAACCCCTACATGCTGCGGATTTCATAAACAAATTTTTTGCTAAAGTTGGGGAAAAGCTGAGTGAGGCCCTACCTAATGCCGACCCGCCAGTATCCTGTGAGAACATCATGCCCCCTGACTCCTTCCCTCTCTCGGTGGTGAGTATGGAGGTCAAAGTAAAGGAGATAATGAAAATAGACATCTTTAAGTAATTTTTACATGCTTTTAAAAAAATGCTTGTATTTCATTATTGAGCCAAAGGAAAGAAACAACAGTGACAAGACAGAGGTAGATGTAGATAACTTAAAACTCAAGGATTAAACCACGTAGCTTGTACCAAATTCAGGGCTACGTACCTAGGCTATAGCCGACACCATGTCTTTCTTTGGTCCTACGTCATGTTGGTGGGGTCTCTCCTCGGTGTCTCATTAATTTTATGACATCTCACATCTTCTTCAATACACACGCAATACTCACCAAGTCTGCCCAGGACCTCCTGCAACCTACCAAAGACCTTCTCCACAGTGCTGGCCTTTGTGTCAAAAAAGACTTTAAAGACTGACTTGTTCCTGTTCAACAGATGATTGAGTTGCTGGCTTGAGGTCTACTTGCAGTTCTATTCACAGTTAAAAGATCTCGTCTCTTGCTCAGCAGTGGGGAGACTGACTTGCTGCCTGTAAAATTCTAAACATGTTCTCTCCAATGGTTCTTACTTTGTTGCATCGCACGTCACATTTTGTTCTTGTCCTGCATTTTGTATTTGGTGGGAGCTGGTGTAGAAATTGCTAGGCTTTCCTAGCAAGAGGCTGGTCTCCCACTGCCACCACATAAAGTCTATAAGATACCAGGGTTGGTTGTTGCTTCATACAAGACACTGCATGGTTAGAGGTGCTGCTCTTACACATTTAGCTAAGCATCTTTAACTTAACCTGATCTGGGTGATCCATATGCTGTATGTACCAGGCCTTGAACATCCAATCATCGACGAGTGCAGCGCAAGTTGCAAATATTTTACCAAAGAGTCAGTTTAATTCACTTCTATTCCACCTGTAGGTCAGACGAGGTAAGCATGTATGTACTGTATGTATGATGCCGGAAGAACACTCAAGCTGTGCAAACTTCAAAAGCAGATATGGCAGGAAGCTATCAAGTAACCTGTTTTACTCTCAATGCAGAGTCGAGGAGCATTTGTTTGTTTGTGTAGTTTAATAAGACACATAACGCTACTGCGTGTTTGTTTGTTAGTGTAGAAAATTCCTTGACAAATTCAAGGGAACCTTCAATCAAAAGCTGATTGATCTGGTCAGGGACATGCAACTGGTTCTACGTTTAGTTGGAGACAATGCAAATGTTCGGTAAAGCTGGGGTAGACGGCAGAGACATAAGCTTTGTGGAGCGTACTGGGCCAGGCCTATTCCAGCTCTCAAACACAGGCACTGGCCTTGAGTATCAGACACTTATTCAGTGTGCCATGGCAGTGTCTGGTTGCTCCTCGCGTGTGTGTTTGTTGTTTGGACAACCAAGGACATGATACACGGAGGTAAGTAAATTGTAGTTTAGAAGATTCTGCATTTACATCTATTGCACATTCAGCATCCCATTTAAGAAGCATAGTACGGTGATATTATATTTGACATCAGGGATGGAGGGCACAGGAGACATGCGCCCCCTAGTTTCATACATTTTCCCTCCTATACTTTTGATAATAGAGATACAGCTAGTGGAGATGTTCCTCATTGTGTTGAGGAATACCGGAAGGTGTTTTTTTTGGATTGATCTCATCACTCTCCAGTCATATTCGGCAAAAGATAGTCGAATGACAGATTGTCAGGTCCAGAGCTAATCTACCGGATCTGCATAGGAAACTGGGAGTGCCACTGTTTAACAGGCATGGCCACTTCTTATCAAGGATTGTTTGATTGTTTGACCTCTTCTACTGGTATAGCAAGATCCCCAAACGGTGCTATGGGCACTGAAGTCACCAAGCAGTTGGCCGCATCACTTAGGGATGGCTTTACAAAGGAAGATAGAGAAAAGAGAATGCATAGAGCTCATGTAGACAGATCTTCAAATATGATGTACGTTATGAAACAGATCCCTCCTAAAATCCAAGAAATATGCATGGTAAGAAAACAATATTAAATCAATTTTTGCAATCATTTCTTTTTCATGTTCAGAATTACATCGCTTTCTTAACATCTTTCAAAACATAACCATATTAGACATAAAAAACTCGAGGTTTTCACTGAGCTCCGAGACCATGGTCAAGGACTTTGCTAAATTAGATCCAAGGAAAGTGAAAACAGACAAGTGTGGTGACATACGATATGCACAAGTAGTGCTTTCTAGCTCCACCACTCCCACACCCTCCACGACCTCCCCCATACTAAATGCACCATGGACCTCCTCCATAGCCTTCTTCATCTTAATAGCCTTGGAGGGTTTATCACTGGCCAGCTGGACTTGACCCAACTTCACCCGGAAAAAGTCTTAACTTTGCGTTGCTCCCGAGGCAGTACACACATTATCAACAATTGGAAGCGAACAAATACCTCAACACAAGTATGTACAACTTCTGTTATGTCTGAATTAGAACAATGAACAGCACCTAGTGAAGCAAAAAGTGAGTGAGTGAGTAATGGATGTTTAAAGCCATTTCGACAACTAAGGTCATATTCATGGCGAGAAACTTAAATTAGAGAAGCAAAAAGTCAAAGTGGTGCAGGACCAGGTGGGTACAACAGGAAGGAGAACTTGAGATACAGGTTAGGTAAATTATGACTCACATATGCTTGGTTGACATTGATTGATTGATTTGTTTAACGTCCAGACGTACATCAAGTACCTCACGGGACATAACTCATATTTATTTCAGACGATCTGTGTATTTATTTGTGTTATTGATATTCTTGCCTTGCTCTTGCTTTTGCAAAACAACAGATGGACAGAGGTGATACAGGTGCTCCTGTGGTCTGAACCTGTGGGGGATTGAGTACCTGCAGCTCTCTTCAATTGCCGCTACAACTATCATTTCGGATTTCAGAAATCAATATGCCGAAAGTTGCAAAACAACGAGCTGAACTCCCTGCGACAGGTGATGGCCAATAACACCTCAGGTGAGAAAAGACTTGGCATCTCTTTTATTTTGTGAGTGTTCATCTGCAATTGCTCATCCCATATAGAACACAACAGAGATTAGACTTAGCCACAGAGACACATAGCCTATTACAACACAAAGCTCCAAACAGCTCAAAGAGTGGACCTCAGAAGGAGTAGACTAACCCGACTAACTCCTAATAACAAGTTACTTTAACACTGAATTACAGACCCCAGGAAATGTCATCTTTGCTGACTCCAGGACTAAGTCCTTTCATGGCTCCCTGTCTACTGCCTCAGAACAGTCTCACAAAACAAAGTAGATCAGGCTCCCTTCTCAGTTCGTTCCTTCCCAGGCGCCTATATCCAGGAGCTCATTAGCCTGGCATGTTAGCACATACCTACACTTTGGCTAGCAAAGGTGTAACATTCAAAGAAATGGCGAAAAAAGCAAAGGTACAAGATTTCCTCTAGATGGTAAGTGGGATGGCAAACAGGAGAAAGATTTTTCTCCTTCAGTTACCTGCAAAAAGCCGTGGGAGCCAACATCAAAACAACATTGATCTCGTGCATATATACCATGACCTAACAGGAATCAAGGATGACCCACCTGTCAACAAGAGCTGCCAAAGAGGCCGCCAAGCTACTCATGACATAGATCAGAGAATTCGTCATGGCGCAACCAAGCCTCGACACATACTACCAGGACAGACCTGACGCAAAAACAGACAAAAGAACCGACAGAAACCCGACCAACCCACCCGAGAGGAGCACAGACAAACACCGGGAAATCAACTGGGAACAGAAGTATGACTTCCACTCCACCATCAATGTCCGGAGAGGACAAGTAGGAAGAATCCTGGGGACAAAAGGATCTGTGATCCACGACATCACCTCCAGAACACAAACAAAAGCAAAGTACTACGACCAATCATCCACCCTTATGGTTGGTGGAGAACAACAACATGTTGAAGAGGCCATCAGAGAGTTTCAAGCAGGGGAAGAATTCACCCCAGAAACAAAGATAGTGGAGCCATGGTCTCCAGCTGCCACGTCCATAAGGTGGTTACAGAAGTAGTTGTAAGTTGTGTGGTTCTCCACCAGCAGCTGAACCATCCTCACCATCCACATCTCTGAGCTGGCAATCAATGCTATCACCCAGCTCCGTGAGCTGCCTGCTGTCAAGGCCCTGAAGGCAGCGCCAAACAGCACATGGATGAAAAGCTACAACCCAATCAGAAAAAATCAGGAGATGTTGCAATTGATTGATTAATATTATACAGCTATATAACTGCAACTTTCTGTTTAAGGCTTTAGGTATAGAGGTACAGACTCCCATCTGCCTGCTGGACAGAGATACCCTATGTCCCTACTGCTACTATCGCTTAAATATTTACTCCAAAGTTTCACAAGCGTCCAGAGCCACCAGAGATAAATTTTATGATACTCGTGACAAGAACTTCAATATGAAACCATGCATGGCATGGCCAGTGGCTGGCAAGATACTCAAGCATTTCAGCATAGATCACCTGGATTCTGACTTAGATCTGGACTTTTAATCTGGAATACAGGGATACCAGCACAGAAAGCTTCGGTGATACTGCTGGACAATTTGGGAGAACTAATAAAGGCAGGATTTGAAGGTGTATTCAAAGGTTCCTGGGAATACCCCACTTTACCAGGGCTGGCAAGGGCGGGCTTCAGGAGGGTGGGCCTGTGTCCCTGCAATCTGTCAATCCTTGACATGGGACTATTTGTCCAAGGCAATGTCCCAGCTCCAGTTCAGGCCCCTCAGCACGCGATCATCAATGCCCAACCCCAGGTGCAGGCTCCGGTTCTGGCCCCTCCGCAAGCTCTGATCATCGCCCCCCCCCCCAGGTGCAGATGCAGCCCCTGTTCAGGATCCTGTTCCGTGGGGGATCAGTACGGGAAGAGCATTGGGTCGGTGTGACAGATGCCTGCGCTGGTTTCACATCAGGTTTGTTTGTGTAGTTTGTGTGTGCGGGTGATGACAAGAGGAAATGAAGACTTAAAATCAGATTTAAAACAAACTGTAAGTGATAGTATGATAACTGTTTGAGGATCAATCCCCAATGTTGTCAGCGCGCAAGCCTTGCTAATGGCGGCAACACGACCGTGACAGGACAATCAGCTTTAGCATGCCTTGCTAATGGCGGCAACACGACCGTGAGAGGACAATCAGCCTTAGCAAGCCTTGCTAATGGCGGCAACACGACCGTGAGAGGACAATCAGCTTTAGCATGCCTTGCTAATGGCGGCAACACGACCGTGAGAGGACAATCAGCTTTAGCATGCCTTGCTAATGGCGGCAACACGACCGTGAGAGGACAATCAGCTTTAGCAAGCCTTGCTAATGGCGGCAACACGACCGTGAGAGGACAATCAGCTTTAGCATGCCTTGCTAATGGCGGCAACACGACCGTGAGAGGACAATCAAGTATGGTCTGGAGCCAAATTTATCTTCTGATTAAAGCAACTTGGTTTAGAGCAAAAGATTAAGATCAAGTTTATTGTCCATCTTGTACATCATCACAATTGTCAGAGGCCAGTCTCATAGGTGAAATTGCTGACCCGTACCACACTTGAATTGCTGAGAAGTATGGCAGACTGTATTTAGGTAGCTCACATCATGGTCTATTTACTATGTATCACCAAAGGAGAGTTCTACATTCAAGGAGCCATGTGTGATCAAGCCACTGACCACTCTCGCTCATCACATCATCATTTTCATCCAAAACCAAAATAATGTGAATTCACCGGCATGAATTGACCCTGCCAGAGGTCATTGCATAAAACGTAATGATATCATTACACGGACTATTGCATATGAGATTCTTCCAAAAGGACTAAATGTTCACCAAACTTTAATTAATTATATTACATTATATTGTTATTTAATTATATCATACTTAATTATTGAAAATGCCTGGAGACAACCTGTACTCCCAAGAGATACAAATTTATTGAATAGCATGAAAATGAATAAATTTGTTTTAAACAAAAAAAATGACAAGAATGATTGATTGATTTGTTTAACGTCCCAGCGTACATAGACCCTATGGGACTTAGTGTCTAGAAGAACTGAAAGATCTGGACAGTTGATCAAATGTTTTTGTCAACGAAGAGAAACCCATCCAGCAAAAAGACACCCTGACATGTGCACTTCAGTGTCTATTCCAAAGATGTTAGCTACTGCATTTGAAAACAGAATTGAATGATTGATTTGTTTAATGTCCATGGGTACATAGTACCCTATGGGACTTCTCAGGTTCGATCGGACAATAGGTCCTTTCTCCTACTGTACTGTGCACAGACTTTTGAAAGGTCCAATCTATAATGGACTACCAATCTCTATTCATTATGATGCAACATGTCTACACTATTCAGCTATACTACCCAATCGACCTATGTGAAATGTGAGTTAAAGAACTGTCTGTCCATCAGCGGAAATCCCAGCAAAGTACAAGTACTGTGACAGCCACTACCACCTTCACATCCTGAGAGAATGGGTTAGATTTGATATTGATCAGGTTTCAAAGTCTACCAAATTACGGTAGTTGTGTTGCTAACATGTTCAGAGCTACATACATATTGTTAGGTAAAGAGCTAATGGGACATTCCGTGTCAATGCAGCAGGCGGTATATAACAATGCTCTGAAGGATAGCAAGATTGCCAGGATGAGCGGTATGCTTGGAAAAGTTCTCCGTGGGGAAAGAATGCGTACGGATGACGCTGATGAAGCATTTCTCTGTAAGTAATTGGGAATGATTACTTATTGAAAACAGCAAGTCCATGACATGCTTTGTTTAAGTAAAACAACAGAAATACCTTGACATGGAGAGTAGGGTTTCTTTCATGTGCCGCACTACCTTTACAAAATGGATTTTCAGTTGGCTGGCAAACTTTAAACTTGATATCCACCAGCAATGTTATTCATGTGGAGAGAAGCCTAAGCGTCTAGCATGTGATGGAACCAGGTACCTCCTTTTGAAATAGTTCCTTTCAAAGCATCGAAGAGCCAACAACCAATAATAAAACTCTGAGCTCCCTTCACTGCCGAAGTTTTGGAGGTAGCTAGCATGTGCAGAAAAGGCACAGGATGAGGCTAAGCTCAGTGGTAATGATGAGGTTGACTCCTATACATTGACTTGTTTAATGTCCAAGCGTAAATAGTACCCCATGAGACCGCCTCATGTTTGATACTGTTACTGTAAAGTTATCATGTTTGTAATCTTAAATCACAATGAGTATTGTGTACAAAATGATGATTTCAATACTAACAATTGCTTGCACCACATGACTTATAGCTTTTAGGAAATTCATCCTATGGCAAAGGGGGTATCTGGGTCCTGGTAGATGTGTATTCATGGCCTATACCCCTGAAAGATCCTTTAAAAATGTGCTAGGGAAACCTGTTTGGCTAAAACCTATCAGGAAGCAGGCATACATGTAGATATCAACAAACATGTTCAGATAATGGAGATTTTCCTCATGACAAAATGGGGAGTGTGGATACAGGAGCATGGTTCCTTTGCACATTATCACCTGTTCACCACTATACACCACATATGCGATACCCCACGCGAAGGCAGATTTACCAAAGTCCTCTTTGGTCAAAATTCAAACCATTTTTCCATAATACAAACTATTGCCAAAAATGTATGTTAGCCTCTGGAATGACACAAATAGAGTCCCAGAAATGAGGCTGGGTATTCACTGCACCAGTACAATTGACTGATGTATAGACCTGTCCAGCTTCAAAAGATACTAGAGACTGCAACACCTCAAGCCAAGGATGACTGATAAACACTGTCAAGACTTCGAAATTGAGCTGAGGGTAAAAGGGGATTGATCAGGGGAGAGAAAAAAGATGATGTCAGGCACAGCATGTGAGTTCAACAGTCATGGGGAACCCAAAAACAAGATCAAGAAGCAGCTGACTTATTGCTGACTACAAGCAACAAACCACAACGGCCTCAGCAGCTAGAGAGAAGGAAACCCAAACTGGTGGCTTTGACCGTAAAATAAGAAGAGAAAGAAAATGCAGGTACAACCAAGATGATTGATTGATTGATTTGTTTAACGTCCAAGCGTACATAGACCCTATGGGGACTCCTCAGGGCACAACATATTAAGGTTGACTAAGACAATATCAGAGAATGGTGCGTTATGAATATGCTCACGGTTTTGTCTTGAGTTGGGCTGCCTTCGCCTTTGAGGATTTGAGTTCACTCATTGTTCATGAAATTTGTGGCGCCCAAAAATCACAAAGAGTTCTCTGCAATGGCAATTGATCAAGCTCATGAACAGAATAGTGCCGGGATAAAAGGAGAAGGAGCAAGCCAAAACAAGACTTGTCTACAATAATGAGAAACAGGAAGCTAAAGAAGCTAAAGCTTTTCTGGCTTCAGAATCTGACTGCCGGCCAGAGGAAATATTTCTGTTCTGAGCATGGGTTGATGAGATGGTTATATGACAGGTATGCTAAAGCCAAGAAAGCATATCTCAGGGAAGAAGTGAAATCAGAACAACTTGGCCACTGTTGCTTGATTGATTGTCAGGTGGTTCAACATCCGAAGGGTACACTGCTTTCCAGATTGCCGTTAGGTTGAATGTTTCACAAGTTATGGTAGGCCGATGACCTGGCTTATTTTGACCAGTACATCAAGCAGGAAGGTACTATTCATCTTAGATGGGCACGCATCACATTTTAGCCTGGAAGCAGCCAGTAAGTAACCAATTCATGTTCCATAGTCAATTCAATTGGTTTGAAAATGTTAAGTTTCTAATGGTCAAGAGAATAAATTTGAGGCCTCCAAGTGAAAGGATTGAACCGTGATACCGCATACCGGCACAGAAACTCGAGGGGATAAACATTATACAACAATGTTTGTTTGTTTGTGTAGTTGGTAAGGGGGGAGACGGAGTATGAAAGACAAATGGCGCAAGATTCCACCCTAATACAGCAGAAGGACACAATCATCCAGGAATTCACAAAACAATCGGGCCGTGTTCCGTATGAATCAATTTACATGCCTGCATGTGAATCACTGTATCAGCTGAGGTACTACAGCGGTAAGTAATAACTGTGCAAACACTGTAAATAACTTTGTAGCAGACCAAAGTTGGGTTCCAGCTTATACGTTTCAGCTTACACAAGAATATATTGTAGCAAAATCTAGGTAAGTGATCTGCTGCACTCTTTCTCCACTTCTCAGGCAGTACCTGCAAACCCTGTACCGCGCAGCCCTGGAAAAGGAAGCACTGACCTTCCTGGTTGCCAAGCGCAGGGAATTCATCGGGGCAATGAAGAAAGGACAGTGCCTGCTCACTGCAGACTAGTAAGTTTTTGCCACCTACAAAGCAAGACCACTGTAGAGACTCTTGTTTCACTAGTAAATGATCGTGTTTCTTTGAACAAGGGAAGCGTGAAATGACAGGGGTGACAATTGTCACTTTATAATTATATGCTGTAGTGATTTCAATGCAGTTGAATGTAATCTCAAAATGTACATCGTCACTTATTGCCAAATATATCTCTGTACAAGTGATTGGTTGGTATTTCTATGGCAGATGGTTACTTATTCAGTTCTACAGAAAGGATTGATTGTTTGGATTGTTTTACGTCCAAGTGTGCTATGAAGCCTGGGACTTACTCTAGAGTTTATTAGACTCTCGGTCAGCTCTTTTCCCATCTAGGGTGCACGTTTAGGTGTGTGAGTGCATGTACAGAAAGGAATAACACAAGGTGTGTGCACTGCACCTTTGTGGTTGGGCCTACCTCTGTCATACTGACTCACTTACGATGGGTAGAACACCCATTTTTGCATAAGAACGTAAAGAAGGCTACAGCTGAAGACAAGGCCGAGGTATATGAATATCTCCGCCAGCAAAAGGCCTTCCGTGTACGGCCTGGGAGACTACTTGCCAGCTTTAAACGAGATGGCAGCCCCTTTGCCTGCATTGATTGTGACAATCATGAAGCGTTGAGTTGTTGACGCTCTACAAAATGTTGCTCCAGCAGCAGACAGTCAACCAGCACCTGTCAGCCAGGTGGACAGTGTGTATACAAAGACCAGAGAATGAGACTGCAGATTGAGGGCATACCTCTACTAGAGTGCTTACTCAACGAGGAGAAAATCATGCTCCCAGAACTGTATGAAGTTCTCAAATCCTCACTGTTGAGTTCCCTGCACAAGTCACATTGACAATGCAGAGGAGACTTTCTCAAGTTTGAGCCGCTATAAGATTGGAGAAGGGGTCTCTGCATTTGTCATGTTGGCAACATGGCAAGGTAAGGAGGTCATTTTAAAAATGTACAAAAAAAGTGATGCAGAGGTAAGTTCAGCTGAGTACCTTATTGTCGCATGTAGGTGCCAGGTTCTGAATACATGCCTGTTTTGAATAGTAACTGGGGTTGATAGGGGTTTCCAAATCCAAAATGGCAAAACGCTTTGAGCATGAAGTGTAAAGGTACACAGTGCTGGCCCAGGCCATGGCGGTGGTGATGCACGCTGAAGAACTGCAGATGGACACCCACCTCAAGAGGAAGAGGTCTCGGGTGTGGACAGGGTTATATCTTTTTGTGTGTTTGTGTAGTTTAATGTCCCACTGACAATGCAGGTGAGACTTACTCAAGTTTCAGTTTTTCACAAGTAAGAAGATAGGCCTATAGATGATCGTAGCCACTGTGTACAGATATCTTGCAAAAAGCCAAAAGAACAAATCAAGATTATTTTCACGACCACATTGCTGATCACTTGTGCAACAAATACACGTGCCAGTTTATTACAAGGCAGATAAATGGGTCAAAGTGGCTTTGGCAGAACCCCTGCCATTTATCAACATGTAAAAGCTAGTAAAAGTCAAGATCTTGAAAAGAGCAGAAGTGACATATTCCTAAATCCAGGACAGATACCACAAGCAGCAGTTGATTTGTCATGAGGAAACATGTTCGATGGAAATTGGCACACCTCTATGGAAAGCTTGTTGTAATGCTAGGTGGACTGCATATTGAAATGGCAAGAGTCCAATCTCACAAAAACCAGGCACTCTTACCAGGTAAGTGTAGTAGCTCTTAAAATCTGAAAACAAATATATTCAATAAATCAGCATACCCTATTGCCGAGTTCATAGGGGTGCAGTTTGGGGACTTCAGGAAGGACATTGATGCAGCCACTCTCAACAATTACGTCTGCAATTTCCTCATCCAAGCCAAGAGATAGGATGGGTTTTTCCCATTCTGCAATTGGAAACTGGTATGCTTACAACATTGCTACTTTCTATACACTCTGAAATATGATACAGAAGACATTTTCACGAATTTCAAATAGGAGCCCGGCTAGCTGCAGCTGCCGCCCCAGGTAAGTTAATATGGGCAGGTCCGGCATTTTGTAGTGATGGGCTCACATCAAACAAGATCTTCATGCCCACCGAATAAGCTTGTTTTCTGCAGTGCATTACAAAGTACATAGCGGTAGGACATACTGACCTAAAAATGAACGAGTAAAGATATAACTGGATGTACGACGACGAGTTTGGGTGTGCCGTATCCCACGGTGCACACCCTGTGATGCGGTACACCCAAACTCGTTGTGCATCCAGTTGTATCTTTACAAGTTCTTTTTTTGTTTTAACATACCTAGCATATGACATTGGGAAGATTACAATAGATGTTACCGTAGATATTACAATACATATTCCGGAATACACGTTGCAATACAGAGGTGTGTATCACACGCATAGCTTGTCCGGCGCTTATACCTTGTAGGAATGGACTTGTCATATAGCTACATCTTGCACACAGATTTCAGGACCAATCATGGATCACACTCAGGTCTCTCGTTATCTCTGTATATGAGAATCAGAAAGAAGATGAAATCATGTCATGATGCTCTTTTTTAAGTGTTGGAAGAAACTCCTTATAAAAAATACCTAAAAACAAGAAACAACCCTTGCAAGAGAGATTTTATGAGAAGGAGGACCCAGGGTCATACATAGTTGATGCAAGATAGTGGAGAGTATGACAGTGAAAAAGTAGCGACTTGAACTCTTAGTACCTTTGGACGTTTGATAAACCATGCTACAGATCTTATCGTTTTTGTACTGATTGATCGGAGACTAGGACAGGCACCTCTTGCAATGGAAATTGAGACATTTGAGTGCAACATGAACTTGGAAAATATGCTGCTCCTGGATGTTTTCAACAATATTTGCACAACAGGACTCTACCCACCATCTTGGTTAGAGGCTATAGTTGTGCCCACTTCATAACCACCAAAGGTAAGTGTGTAATAATTCTTATTGACATTTTAATAACTTCAGTCAAATTTATGGTGAGAAAGCTAATTAGAAATCAATTTTACAGATATAATATGTCCCTGTGTGATAGAATCTATCGGTGACAGAAAAAAGGAGTACATCACTTTCTCCTTTTATGCATACTTAGAAACATTTCAACATCTACATGAAAAAAAAGTGCTCAATGCACAAAAGGCAAGATGCAAATATCAGAGAGGTTCTCCATGGGATATTTGAGACAGTACTCCTTGTGCAAAGCACAGGCTTGCTCTCAGAGAGCATAGGACGATCCCCAATTCACTTAACAAGAGGTATGCCAATATTTGTCCATTTCTATCATAATTTGATACATATCTTTGTGATGTTGGTTTCAGGTCCAAAAAGGTTTGCAAAAAACGTTAAAATGTTGACCGAAACAAAAGTTTTAAAACTTTTGAAAATGGTTTGGAAACAAAACGTTTGTTGGATAACATTTCATAACGGGTTTGTAACGTTTCTCTATGGTATAACACTGGTACCATCTTGATGCATGAATGCAACCCTGGAGATCATGACTGCCCATGGAGGCATTAATCCATCACGGCCCTATATTATATGCTTGTATACTATCCCAACTACTAAATCATCAGAATGATAGACCAATAAAGCTGTGGGATAAAGTTGCCAGCACTGAATTTCCCAGCTAACAAAAAACATTAGGAAAATGTTTGCAGGAGGTTTGGGAAACGTTGAAACACTGATACAAAAAGTTTGCCAAAAAGTTTATAAACATTTGCAAAAGGTTTGGATGCAAACTTTTGCAGATGACTTTTGATGACCATCTAAAAACCAGGCTGAGAACCAAACCCAGGATCTATATATTGGGAGTCCCAGGCTTTCCTTTATGAGCTAACGAGGCTGATGGCTGAAGCACCATATGAGCCTGAAGGGATTCTTATCCTGCACAAGAAGTTTGTCCACCTTAATAGCAAGAAGAAGTCTAGTCACTTCGAGAACACCATGAGTGACAGAATAAATGTGACTTCGATGCCTTTGCAAGCTGCTTGGTAAGCTGGTTAACAGTGAGCTTTTGCAACTGAAGAGCCATTTAGAAGGAAATATTGATTGATTGATTGGATTGTTTTACGTCCAAGTGTGCTATGACGCCTACAACAAGACAGACCCTTAAACTTGAGCTGGGCTCCTACAGATAAATTTCGATGGATAGACAATATACGTCACAAGAACTGCCAGAGAATTTGTGACGTGTAAAGGATAACCCAGAGGTGAAACCATGTACTGTCAATTCCTACCATTTTGCAGCCAACTCAATAACCCTATAATATGCACCATTTTTATGTCATAAGACGATTCTATGTGACCAACTGACAAAGTACATACAACAATAAGCCACACATAATTCTGCTGCGTTTTTATTTGTGTAGAAAAATCCTGGACCAATTCAAGGGAACCTTCAATCAAAAGCTGATTGATCTGGTCAGGGACATCCAACTGGTTCTAGGTTTAGTTGGAGACAAAGAAAAAGTTCATGTTGGGGTCAGAGATGAGAAGCGGCTGCTTATTATACAAACGTTCATGTTGGGGTTAGAGATGAGAAGCGGCTGCTTATTATACAAACGTTCATGTTGGGGTCAGAGATGAGAAGTGGCTGCTTATTATACAAACGTTCATGTTGGGGTCAGAGATGAGAAGCGGCTGCTTATTATACAAACGTTCATGTTGGGGTCAGATGTGAGAAGCGGCTGCTTGTTATACAAACGTTCATGTTGGGGTCAGAGATGAGAAGCGGCTGCTTATTATACAAACGTTCATGTTGGGGTCAGATGTGAGAAGCGGCTGCTTATTATACAAACGTTCATGTTGGGGTCAGAGATGAGAAGCGGCTGCTTGTTATACAAACGTTCATGTTGGGGTCAGAGATGAGAAGCGGCTGCTTGTTATACAAACGTTCATGTTGGGTCAGAGATGAGAAGCGGCTGCTTATTATACAAACGTTCATGTTGGGGTCAGAGATGAGAAGCGGCTGCTTATTATACGACCAAATGTCATGAATCGTCTGGATTTGAGCTGCTCAAAAGTAAATGTTTGAATAGGGTTTCAATTTTTTTTATACAAATAGTATAGTTGTTGGGGATTATAAATAATATATTTGGGTAGGTTAAATATCATTATTAAATCTACAGTACAGGGTCATATGTAGGTGCATGTAGACACGACTGAGCCCTCTTTATAAAGTGTAGGAATTTTATATGTATCTTGGATAATTCCCTATGAAAAATGGGGCATTTTATAGGGCTTTTGTACTAGAATGGCTACAATAAGGTAGGAATTGACTGTAGATGGTTTGGAGCATGTTATATTGATTGAAAGGTTTATAAGGAGGGCTCAGTCGTGTCTACTGTGATAACTGGTGTATAACAAAGTATTCTGATCTATAAGCCACAATTACCAGCATATCTATGTTTGAATATGAATAATAAATTCTAAGTTATAATACCAATAACTTGAGATGTGCATAATCTGTCCCCTTAGTATCTTTTCATCAAAGGGCTCAGTCGTGTCTACAAGGGCTCAGTCGTGTCTACATGTTAACTACCCCTGAAATAGGGCTGATATACACAGGGCTCTACAGGAAAGGCCATTAAAGCTAGACTTACAATTTTTTTCCTGTGTATAGGTACATAATATATGCTTATTATGCCATAGTTAATTCAACTTTTTTCTATATTAATATATGGTTTGGGGCCTCTTTTCTGTGGGCTCAGTCGTGTCTATATAAAACTACCCCAGCACTTTTGACCACACACCATATTTACCATACATATGATATAGGCCTAAGTGGTGCTAAAATGTTCCTTAGCATATAGGGGACCTGCCACAAAAAGTATATGTTTGAATAGTTCTATTTTTAGAGTAGTACATACAGCTGAATGTATATTATTTTATTTTATTGCTAAAAAAGGTCAATTTCTGGGTGTTTTTGACCCCCTGGAGCCCTAAATTAGGGTCTGCCATAGGTGAAACCATAGTTCCCCTCGTAGGTCTAACCAAGCCTGATTATATTAGGCCAGCTAAATAACTATATAGGATGTACAGAACGATTTATTGAGTGGAGAAGAAAAAAATGTCAAATCCCGATAATCTGTGACATTTGGTCATACACATGTTCTTTAGAGAAAAAAGCTAAAAAGCTGCCTTCCTCTGCCGCGATGTTTGGCTCAGCAGCCTGGCTCAGAGAACTCTTTTCCAGAACTGGCTTATGTGGGAATCCCAGTTAGAGGTAAGTTTTATTACAATTAATGCTTTTCACTTAATATGCATTTAAGGTTGCTGAATCACTTTCCTTTATTAACAGGTGCATTCAAATCTTACATTTAGATAGGAATACAAAAATGTCCATACCCCCACGCCTTATAAATGACAAGCAGGACTTTTTACCTCATATAAAGCAAGAAAAGAAGGCTAAACCACAATTAACTCAGTTTTGGGGGTCAGCCAAGGCCTCTATTTGTCTGGATGATCGAATCTATGAGATGAGCCAAAAGATAGAAATCCCGCTCCTACACATTTACCGAAGCAAGGGTTCTTTCACCTCCGACACCACATAGACATGGAGAGGGACAGTAGATATGGGTATTGGGATTGATTGATTGATTGATTGATTGATTGGGTTGTTTAACGTCCAAGTATACTTTGACGCCTGGGACATATCTCAAGTTGGCAAGGAGTCATCCACAAATAGTGGTAGTCTGCCTTGCAGTAGTAGGACGGGTATTTATATGCTGCATGCCCAATACAGCAGTGACTGAATCTATGGATGATCGAATCTATGAAATGAAATGAATGAGGTGAGGGAGAAAACCGCTACCGGGGCACGTCCCCTACTCTTTTCGAAGGATAGCAAGTGTTCTTTTATTTGCCTGGCCCTAGCTACCTGGGCTAGTACCATAGTAGGCAGGGCCAGACAAACCACGGCCTCTGATATCTCAGACGTGGTTCACTGAGGAGGAATCCCATGCCAGACCACCAGCAAGAAGGCCCGGGCCCGTGCATATGGGCAGCGGTTGCCAAACAGCTTACGTGACTGATCACAGCAGTAAGGCACGAGACCCCTCAAGTTTTGTCGCCTTTTACGAATCCGGTATGCCCATTGGTATTATGGAAGGCTCCCGATGAAGTTATTCTACTCCTTCATGCCCCCATCATGAAGGTCCCCACTAACACAGGGGGAAGAATGTACGGCACAGGAGGTCCAAACTGTCCTCTCAAAGCACTCAAAACTGTACTTGTCAAGACTTGTTTGTATGTTTGTTTTTCAGAGCCATGACCCTACTTGGCAAATTATACATCACGGAGGAGGCCACAATAATGTGGCTGCGCATTGACCTGGTGAACAAACTGGTCCGTGCAGCGGTGTTGGTGAAGCACTGCAGGGTCTTGCAGATTGAGTGGTTAAAACTTCATTCATGGTGGATAAGGACATCAAGGAGATTGACTTCTTCAGGCTGAAGCTAGGTAAGCAGGACCACTTCCAGTCTCTATACTAAGAAATGGCAGCTGAATCGTCACCTAACAAAAGCCATATTTATCTTATATGAATTTAACATAGATGTACCACAGCTCAAGCATCTATAAGTATTGTGAAAGCCAAACTCTAGCAGGAATGTTTCCCAGCATGAGACCTGACTCTACGTATGTATATAAGGGTACCATATTATGTATATCTTCAGAAAATCTCATTTTGCAAAAAAAAATCGCAAATTCCGTGACCTGGATGGAAATTGTTTCCCCCTGACGGCGGCCACCCTGGAACATATTAAAATAACCAGTTCAATAATTCAAATGTTAATGTGACCCTGCCGGTTAGAGGCGACATCTCCAACAACATGGTCATGATGTGATACTATTGGATGCCACACATTAGACCTCACAATATCACCTACCACTGTACTTTCTGACTGCTCCTACAAATGGTGCTTACATGGTGATTAGACTAACGGCAGACAAGATTGATTGAAGCTGCTCTTGAGCAACAACAGATGTCATCACCGACAACGATTCCGCAGAAATTCAAGCTTAACAAGATCCGTCTCCCACACAAGTCTAGTTCATGTGTCAAATGAAATATCCAGATTTAGGCATCTTTGTTATCAGATTAAAGCTGAGATTTAAGTGAGTGGCACAGCTTCTATAATGTCTACTGCTACTAATAAAGTGCAGCCAACCTCCATTATCCAAGCAGAGTGGCACATCAAGAGCCTAAACTTGGCTGAGTGTGACATCGAGAGCCTCAATGTGGCAGAGTGTGACATCGAGACCCTGTCCATGGGAGAGCATTGACAACCTGTCCCCCAACATGGTAGAAGATTGAACAGGAGGAAAGGGATAAAGAGCCGATTTACTTTCTGTGTAAATGTTTTTAAGTCTCAGATGCACAGAATGATTTATAACATTGTGCAAATGTTTACATTAATCAGTCATATTCATCCATCAGGCCGAAAAACATTGCCATACCTCTTTCACAGGGTTTACTCAGGGAGGCCAACTTTCACCTCTACAGGAGAGCATTGGCAGAATCAATTCCTTACTTCTTTGACAACAGTAACAACAAATATACCAGGTGAGCACCAATCAATCTGAATGATCTGACATCCATAGAAGAGCAGCATCCAAATGTGGCCCAAGAGGCCAAAGTATTGTAAAGGACAGGAGACTCGGGTAAAGAAGCCAAGGACCAAAGGCAAAAGAGGTGCTAATTTTCCTATGGAAGATGCCCTTATCTTAGAAAGTGCCCTCCGCATGTACACACACCACACAGAGTGAATTTGGTGATGATGCATTTATAAAAAAAAAAAAGAGTGAGTGAGTGAGTGATGAGGGTTTAATGCCATTTCAACAGCTAAGGTCATATTCACGGCGAGAAAACTACATTTAGAGGACAATTTGTTCAAGGAACGAGTGCTGGTTCGATGAGGGTGACGTGATGGTGAAGGGCAAAATCATGGTAGATCAAATGGTGTCTTTGTCTGTTTTGGTGTAAACCTATTGATGGATATAGAAGATAGAAAACCCGCTCCTACACACTTACCAAAGCAAGGGTTCTTTAACCTCCGACACCACATAGACATGGTGTGAGAGGGACAGAAGATTTGTTGTAAATCCTGATATATCAACAACCGTGCCTCAGATATTGCTGATACATTTGGCATTTTTCAGACTGACAAGCACCTGGCAAAGCTGGGAGAGTAAGTAATGATTGTTCATCACAATTTTGACAGCTGACATCATACTCATGGCGGTTAATGGATTGATTTGTTTCAATAAATTTGTTCTCTTTGCAATCATCCATCCACTCTACTGCTTCAAGAAGTGCACTGGCCTCTGCAGTGAAAATGCTGGCTTTAGGGTGTAGGCGTCCACTGAGGAATGAGTGTGGCGTTACTCAGTATGAAAAACTGCAATTCAGCAATTATCTAGGGCTATTTAACAGGGGGTGTGAAATACAGCCTTTTTTTAAAATTTAAGTCAATGGTTAAGTTGATATTTGTCCACTTTTATCATAATTTTATACACATCTTTGTGTTATTGGTTTCAGGTACAAGACAGCTGTGCCATGTTACTTGACAACAGAGTCACTTACCAGGGTAAGCCGATATTTGATTATAACTTTGCTGAGGGCACCACGAGACTGCTCATCTTATGTGTTGTTTATGGAATGTTTCCAGGTGTGAAAAAAAGGCATGTTTTCACTCATCTTTGCTTCACCAGAAATAGTACAACAAGACCACTCGTGGAATGTCCCAATTCCTACCATATTGCAGCCAACTCAATAACCCTATAATATGCACCATTTTTATGTTATAATACAATTCTATGTGACCAACTGACAAAGTGCATACAACAATAAGCCACCGCTGCTGCCTGTTTGTGTACAAATTCATGGTAACCTTTAATCAAAAGCTGATTGATCTGGTCGGGGTCATGCAACGGATTCTACGTTTAGTTGGAGACAACACAAACGTTCATTTTGGGGTCAGAGATGAGAAGCTGCTGCTTATTATACAAACGTTCATGTTGGGGTCAGACATGAGAAGCGGCTGCTTATTATACAAACGTTCATGTTGGGGTCAGACATGAGAAGCGGCTGCTTATTATACAAACGTTCATGTTGGGGTCAGAGATGAGGAGCGGCTGCTGATTATACAAACTTTCATGTTGGGGTCAGAGATGAGAAGCGGCTGCTTATTATACAAACGTTCATGTTGGGGTTAGAGATGAGAAGCGGCTGCTTATTATACAAACGTTCATGTTGGGGTCAGAGATGAGAAGTGGCTGCTTGTTATACAAACGTTCATGTTGGGGTCAGACCTGGCCTGTGGGGGACCCCAGTTAGAGGTAATGCTCTATTGTTGCCATCAGTAGAAGAGATTGAATCCCTACTACGAATAGTTTGCCATGAAGGTTGCTGCAGAGAGGATGTCATATTTTTACTTCCCAAGCAGCTCCTTCCTCAATACCTCATGGAACACATGGGAACAGAATGTACATGTAGGAACTTTGTCAATGCCATGTCGTACATGGCTTTCTTTATTCTGGGCAGCCTGCTAAGCTATGTTTTTAAAATGTAAATTTACACTTTCACTGATGCCCCCCATGCATTATTTTTTATTTAATATATACGCCACAACTACCATATATAAATTGTGGATACTGTTTAAAATTACTATTGATCAAAAACCTTTTTCGAGAGTCATATTTATTAGAATTATCAAATAAATAGCGAAATTGAATATATAAATTTTAATTTTAATCGATGTTCATCTATCAAATAATCAGAATGGATCATTTATTCACTGCCAATGAACAAGCAATCCCAAAGGAAGTAAACATAGACAATCTTAAAAGGGTTCTTCAAATATACAGACCACAGCCTGATGAAGTCTCATCAAATAAGTCATTATTGTCAAATTGGAGTTTTGTAAATTGAATGACGAGGGTCTCTGTAGTTGTTTTGATGAATTCATGCGTCAATCCAGTCACCGTTGCAGCAACTAGGGACAATAATCCATAATCCAATCCACTGAATAGGGGCTGAAATAACTGAGGAGGCTAAACATCATCGTCATTTGAAGAGAGAAAATAAGAGTTGCAGGTTATTTCCGCTGCAGGAGGAGGGCTTTGTGCAGAACTGGGGTCCTCAACCAGGATGGGGGAGTGTTGCTGACCGTCGAAGAGACTCCCATTCTACCCGGGTGAGATGTCCATTGTCAGAGTACTGCCAAGTAGGCTCCAGGGTTTCAACTTTTGTTTGTTTGTGTAGTTTAACATTTAACGAAAATGTTGAAATATTTACCCGAGCAGTAAAGTCCAACAATGGGGTGAGAGGTGAGCGAAGCATCACTTTGAGGAATCCCATCATTCATGGCGTAGCGGAGAAACCAACTGAAAATCTTTATGTCCACATAAATATCATTTGTCTTGACATTGGAATTTTCATGACACCAGAGAACATAAATGAAGCAAGACACCTGAAGTATTCCCTGCGCTAAAAGAAGAAAATGACATGCTAAGACGTGTGGTCAAAGGTGTGCCAGCTATAGTGATGTAGTATACTTCCTAAAATCTGCTTTAACTTCAAAACTGGCGATTGTATTGCGCGACCATTGCACTCGCCACAATTTAAATGCATACTGGACTACCATAAATTTTTAAGTATGGAATTTGAGACTTTGAGAAGTCTGTGATCATTATTTTTAAATGGAAATGCCGTATATGAAGTCGGGTAGAGTACAACACTTTGTATTTCGCCAAAGGTGAATATCCAGCCCCCGTATTTCCTCAAATCTCCTTATTTTACGAAAACTTCACTTCCAGTTGTGCATAAGGATACCTATGGAATGAATGCACTTCCCTTCGCGCGGAGAATTAGTTCCAATGCAGTTTTTCGTCTGCTAAACCATGGCGGCGTATGACAATGATGAGAAAAAAGAAGCCTCTAGGAAGTTTCTTAGGGACGTTTTTTTAAAAATGATGAACTATATGCGAGACGAAATAATAACAGAGGTACTGGAGGAGGAGAGAGCCTTGGTAAGACTTTAAGGACCAGGACATATCGGACTTGTGTGCTTTGACGTGGAGGACGAGCAGGAGGGGTCCTGTAGCAGACGACGCACAGGAGGAAAATATAGTGAACGCGGATGATGATAGTCCACAGCGGGCTCCCCCCAATTGAATTGATTCCCACCTGCTGGGATAGAGCCTGAAGACGCTGACTGTACGTTCTATTCTGTTCTTTCTTTTTAACCAGGCATGGGATTGGGTTCTGAAAAAAATCCAAAAAGCAGCCAAAAGATGTGATCTGGGGGGAATTTTGTATGATTTGCATGGCATAAAGCCCTGTAGAGACTAAGACCCCCCCCCCCCCTGTTAATGTTAAAATATTTTTTCATTGGATCTGCACAAATCACAGGGATGACCTTTTTGGTCTCAAAAATCCGGAAATCCGGAAGAATCCCATGCCTGTTTAACTGAAATGATATACAGTCCGAGCCACAGATCATCCTGTGGTGCAAGATTGTTAGGTAGTTTAACGTCTGGAGGGCAAGTTGTATTTTGCATTCCAGACTGCCACTAGGTTAAGTTTTTCACAAGTGATGCCTACCAAGGTGATCGGCGATACAATAAATGTCATGAATTTGTAAAGGGTTTTGAGGATATGGGGAGTGAGTGGTCACACAGTGATGGAAATAGTGATGACAACTGCCTTTTATTTGTTCAAATTTAGCACACATGAGAAGCCTAATTCTTTTTTTTAGCCTATATGATACTGCCTTTTCCCGGTTAAATTGGCACAATTTTCAGCAATTTCAGTAATTTTCCCAGTCTAATTTCGAATTTCCCAGTCTATTATGAAAGATTTCAGCAATTTCACCAGTCTAATATCGAATTTCCCAGTTTAAAAAGAACTTTTTTTTGGCATTTTTTGAAATTTCTACCCTTCAAACTAGAACTATTCCCAGTCCGTCTCAACTTCTAGACCTAAACTGGATTTAACATCCCCCCTCCCACCCTACGCGAAGATGCAACATTCCCTTTTCTTTTTCAGAATGGGTAATACCACGTATGGAGCACACATGTGTTACCCGACCTGCTTCAACCCCCAGTGGAGCGCAGTGGCTTACCTTGCCGGCGGACCGTACCAAAGTGAGTACATCATTAACCCATTTTCTCCCTTCTTCCTTTATGTGTTATGTTCCTACCGATATCTAGTGAGGAGGAAGGTGAGGAGGAAGGAGACAAGGAAGGGCAAGCAGCGATGGCGGAGGTGTCTAGTGAGTGGAGTTAGGAGGAAGGAGAAGAGGAAGGGCAAGCAGCGATGGCGGAGGTGTCGAGTGAGTGGAGTTAGGAGGAAGGAGAAGAGGAAGGGCAAGCAGCGATGGCGGAGGTGTCGAGTGAGTGGAGTGAGGAGGAAGGAGAAGAGGAAGGGCAAGCAGCGATGGCGGAGGTGTCGAGTGAGTGGAGTGAGGAGGAAGGAGAAGAGGAAGGGCAAGTCTATGGCAATTTATTACCATGACCCAGCTAACAGCCAACGGTTAGAAAACGTTTGCTGGAGGTTTACAAAGGTTTGCAAAAAACTTTAAAATGTTGACCGAAACAAAAGTTTCAAAACTTTTGAAAATGGTTTGGAAACAAAACGTTTGTTGGATAACATTTCATAACGGGTTTGTAACGTTTCTCTATGGTATAACACTGGTACCATCTTGATGCATGAATGCAACCCTGGAGATCATGACTGCCCATGGAGGCATTAATCCATCACGGCCCTATATTATATGCTTGTATACTATCCCAACTACTAAATCATCAGAATGATAGACCAATAAAGCTGTGGGATAAAGTTGCCAGCACTGAATTTCCCAGCTAACAAAAAACATTAGGAAAATGTTTGCAGGAGGTTTGGGAAACGTTGAAACACTGATACAAAAAGTTTGCCAAAAAGTTTATAAACATTTGCAAAAGGTTTGGATGCAAACTTTTGCAGATGACTTTTGATGACCATCTAAAAACCAGGCTGAGAACCAAACCCAGGATCTATATATTGGGAGTCCCAGGCCTTCCTTTATGAGCTAACGAGGCTGGTGGCTGAAGCACCATATGAGCCTGAAGGGATTCTTATCCTGCACAAGAAGTTTGTCCACCTTAATAGCAAGAAGAAGTCTAGTCACTTCGAGAACACCATGAGTGACAGAATAAATGTGACTTCGATGCCTTTGCAAGCTGCTTGGTAAGCTGGTTAACAGTGAGCTTTTGCAACTGAAGAGCCATTTAGAAGGAAATATTGATTGATTGATTGGATTGTTTTACGTCCAAGTGTGCTATGACGCCTACAACAAGACAGACCCTTAAACTTGAGCTGGGCTCCTACAGATAAATTTCGATGGATAGACAATATACGTCACAAGAACTGCCAGAGAATTTGTGACGTGTAAAGGATAACCCAGAGGTGAAACCATGTACTGTCAATTCCTACCATTTTGCAGCCAACTCAATAACCCTATAATATGCACCATTTTTATGTCATAAGACGATTCTATGTGACCAACTGACAAAGTGCATACAACAATAAGCCACACATAATTCTGCTGCGTTTTTATTTGTGTAGAAAAATCCTGGACCAATTCAAGGGAACCTTCAATCAAAAGCTGATTGATCTGGTCAGGGACATCCAACTGGTTCTAGGTTTAGTTGGAGACAAAGAAAAAGTTCATGTTGGGGTCAGAGATGAGAAGCGGCTGCTTGTTATACAAACGTTCATGTTGGGGTCAGAGATGAGAAGCGGCTGCTTATTATACAAACGTTCATGTTGGGGTCAGAGATGAGAAGCGGCTGCTTGTTATACAAACGTTCATGTTGGGGTCAGAGATGAGAAGCGGCTGCTTGTTATACAAACGTTCATGTTGGGGTCAGACATGAGAAGCGGCTGCTTATTATACAAACGTTCATGTTGGGGTTAGAGATGAGAAGCGGCTGCTTGTTATACAAACGTTCATGTTGGGTCAGAGATGAGAAGTGGCTGCTTATTGTACAAACGTTCATGTTGGGGTCAGAGATGAGAAGCGGCTGCTTATTATACAAACGTTCATGTTGGGGTTAGAGATGAGAAGCGGCTGCTTATTATACAAACGTTCATGTTGGGGTCAGATGTGAGAAGCAGCTGCTTGTGGCAGTGGCATCAAGAGCTTCCCATGATAATCTTCTTTCTCTACTCTGTTGTTCATTGCGGTGAAATCTCTCTTGTGAAGCGAGTGACGTTAACACAAGGTCCCACATACAATGTACAATGTCCAAACATACATTTCATCTCGCCAATGTTATGACAGCTTGTTCATCAAGCCCAGTTCAGGTGAAGTTTCAATTGCAACAACTGTATATTAAGGAGTCTAGGCCAGAGAACTACTGTGTCACTCGGCGAGAGCTACTGGCGGTGATGTTCAGGCTCAAGAAGTTCCGGCATTACCTGGTGGGCCGACCGGTTCTCATCCGTACTGACCACGCTGCACTCCGCTGGGTGACGGACTTTAAGGAGCCGGAGGGGCAGGTAGCCCGGTGGCTGCACGACTTCACCATACAGCATCGCCCCGGGAAGGACCACAGCAATGCGGACGCCCTCTCCCACCGGCCGTGCTGACAGTGTGACTGGGGGGGTCGGAGCCTACAGTGTGTTTCGCCCTGACACGGGGCAGGGCCCAGACTGAGCCCGAGGAGGAAGACATCGTGGAAGACCCGCTCCACAACGAGGGGACCAATCAGGAGGCGAGAAAGGGGAGAAGCCGTGCGGGACGGGTGTACATAAAACGGTGGCGGAGACCGCCCGCATCAACTTCTCCTACAAAATGACGACAAGGACATTCAATTGCGGCTTCTGCCATAACTTGGAACCCCAGAAAATCAGTTGACAATGCTGTGGGAAAATATTTGATTTTGTGTTTGTACAACAATACTAAGCCTCGTAATCAAATGAAGATCCCAGCTGCCAGACCTTTATCAAGTTACAAAGAGAATCTACCATTCTAGTTTGTGAAGGAAAATGGATTTGAACTTAGTTTAAAGCTGATGAAGCCATTCCCTAGTGCAAAACTAACCATGGCCCAGCCAAGAAGCAGACAGTGGGAATGGAACCAAGGGTTTGAAGATGCTCTTTACAACAAGGTACTACAGCAGATGAGGGAGTACTCACCGGAGATGAGGGAGCTTTTTGCAGCATCAGCAATTGCCAATGACAGTGGAGCACCTCACAAGGCTGTAACTTATACTTTCCCTGATCCGAGAGGTCAGGTGATTGATTGATTGATTGATTTGTTTAACGTCCAGACGTACATCAAGTACCTCACGGGACATCTCAAGTTGGCAAGGAGTCATCCACAAATAGTGGTAGTCTGCCTTGCAGTAGTAGGACAGGTATTTATATGCTGCTTGCCCAATACAGCAGTGACCGCATCTATGGATGATCGAATCTATGAAATGAATGACCGCATCTACCTAGATACCAGCACTGTAACAAGTGACACTGTAACTAAGGTAACATGTGTTGTAAGGGAGCGTTCATTATTTATGGCAGGGGGGGGCGGGCGTTTGGCAAAACAAATACGTTAAAAAAAAAGACCCCCCCCCTCTGAATGGGTAAAAAAAAAATTACCCCCCCCCTCTGAATAGGTTGAAAAAAAAGACCCCCCCTCCGAATAGGTTGGAAAAAAATGCCCCCCCCCCTTACCATAGACGTTTATAAGTACTTAATAATGGCATCAATGACATACAAAGTCTACATAGTCCTATATATTACTATAACCTATTTTATCCTGTGCTTAACCATTATTTGAGGGAGTGGCTATAGGGCTTAACAGTAGGCCCCCTATGTTGAATATTTTTGCATCTCCAACATGTGGAGAGCGTACAATGTATCAATATATTTCATGGTGAATACGGACTGTCAAGCTTAAAGCAATGAGAGGCCCGTTCCCCAGGGGACCGTGCAATAACCCTAGGTCGTATTGCACGCTGTGGTCGTATTGCACGTTCCCAAGAGGCCTGGGGGGGTCGCTATGGGGTCACTATGGGGTCGCTATGCTGCCAAGGGTCACGTAACTTGAATGAACCAAAAGCTCGTGCAGAGTGCATGGCTCTGTTGGCAGGCACTCATGTCAGGCTAAAGGTAACAACTGCTATTCAGAAGTGACTACAAGTAACTTGGGGCTTCACCAGGCAGAAAAATCACATGTCAATGTTGTGTCACAGGATTCATAGAAGCAACAAGTTTAGGATGACAAGCCTGATGTGTTCAGTGACTTTCATAACACTCATGTCATCCCTGACTGCACTGGGTCCTGTCTGATCCTAAACAGTGCAAATTTACAGCCATTAATATTTTATCGTTCATAGTTCTAAATGAAGTATTGATATCGTATTGACATCGTAATTTGAGATCTGGATCTACCGCAGGTTCTACGTCTACGTCATCTGCTCCTGGATCTGGACTTCAAGGTGACGGTAGAAGACCTTGCTCTCTGCCTTCCCATCACAGCATTCACGAACAACACTATCCCAATCCTGGAAGGTAAGACCTTAGATGTAGTAGAGAGTGAGGTGGAGGATGATGTAGAGGAGGACGATTATGCTTCTGTCATTGTTGTAAGCAGTGGAGAGGAGGAGGAGGAGCTGGGGGTGTCCATCAAAGAGGAGCCGTGCAGTGAGGAGGAGGGTGAGACAGGAGGGCCAGGAGGCGGACATGCTTGAGCTTCCATTTACTAACCTTGAGCTGGTGCATCCTGACACCTGGTGAAGCAGAGGTTTTGGTATTGCTGTTTGTGAATATTGTCGTTTGAACTTTCCTTGAAGTGGCAGTATCAGTTTGTTGATGTGTGTATGACTTTGCTTGTGGCCTACAGGAATACTGCCTGCACTCTGACATACCTAGACATTGTGCTAGAGGGTGGTTGGGTTTGGTTCATCTTCGCTGTATCGAGGTGAAATATAACATATGAATCAGAAAAATAGTTCCATAGACAGTCTTGTAGTTGTCATGGTGCATTCATAATTCTTCTTTTTCCTATCAGGTTTCAGCTTGTATCATTGTTTAGCTTGTATCATCATTTAGGCTGACAGGGCCGGCATCCAAGACCTAGTTTGGAGCGCTGTGTGAGGGTAAAAGCCAACAGGTCACATAGCTCATTGACGAGGGAGACTTCCCAGGCAAAGAGCCACTTCAGTGTGTTCCTATGCTGCACACATATCTTGAAGAACATAGCCAGGGGGAACAGGTTTGTTAGTTTTGTTTGTTTGGGTAGTTTAACGTTGCATTGACTTTGCAGAGGGAACAGGTCCTGCTGCTAAATACCTACAATGCAAGCAGTCAAAATATGAGCAAAATACAAAGAGTCTTACAGAGTCCCATATTCCTTGTCGCAACCTATTAAATCTTTCCTTTCTGTCCAAAAGATATGAATGTAGTTAGAAGTGGTGTTTGAAAACATTGGATTCATCAACTAATTGTTTTATTTCATTTATTGTTTGTCTTGACAGGCATGGGGAGGAGGTAGCTTTACATGACATTAATATTAATGCCCATTCCCTCACCCACATTGAGGATCAGCCAGTCCAACTCGCGGACCTGGTGCAGGGCAGTGTCCCGGTCACTCTGAAGGCGGTGCTAAGGCAGACCAAAGTAAGATTTCAAATGTTTGAATGTGACACATAACTTAATCACTCGCCACTATTATGGCACATTCCATAGATTTATCTGCAAATCAACCTACTTTTTACAATTGGAAAGAGGTTCCAAGATGCCCAAGATGCTGGGTTGAGAGACCTTTGCATTGAGTCAGGACTCATTAACAAGGGATCCATCACAAGTATCCGAGAGCGCAAGATGTTTGTTCGTAACACAGGTATGAAAGTGATCAATGTAAATAAAACATTTCAAAATGTATCCTCCACAGGAGACTCCGTAAAAGAAGCCAAGGGCCAAAGGCAACAGACGCTTTGATTGATCGATTCATTGTTAGTTAGTTTAACGTCCGGAGGGCAAGTTGCATTTTGCATTCCAGACTGCCATTAGAAAGTTTTTCACAATTGATGATCGTATCCAGGATGATTGAATCTTTGAGATGAGCCAAGAGATAGAAATCCCGCTTCTACAACAGATGCCTTTATCCTGGAAAATGCAAAACGCAAACTTCACACATGTGATTTCGGTAACAGTGCATTCAAGGAAGAGAGCCAAATTCTAAAGAGAAGAAAAGGGGGAAGGCATCGTAGTTGAAAAACCTTTGCAGATATCTCATTCAGGAAAGGAACGGTTCAGCTCCTTATTGGTATCAACCATGGGTTCAATCCCGCAGACTATGAGCTAAATGCAGTGTGTGGAGAAGTGGTGGAGCGCCTCCTTATTAGACCAGACCCAGATGCAGACATATACTTTCTCTAATATGACCAAAAACTCCTCCAGCCCTTATTGATAAGCACTGGAGAAATAGTCTGAATAAAACCTGAATCCAGACCGCTTGGTTCAGAAAAGATCAACTCTGAAATTGCAGAGCAATTCAATAGCTTTATACAGTGTATAAATTACCCTGCACGGCAGATGACTCCGGGAAAGTTTGTGTTCTTTCTTCAATTCTTCATCAATGTTTGGAACAACAAGAAGGCTGAGAAAGACCGGAACAAACTTTGCCTTGCCTTACTTGATTGATTGACGTCCAAGCGTTGATAGACCCTATGGGACTTCTCAGGTTTGATCAGACAGGTCCTTTCTTTTCTCATCTTAAAGTTGCGCATAAGTGTGTGGGCTTTCCTGGACAAGGATGAGCCGGCTATCCTGGCACTGATCAGTAATGGGTTGCACATCAACACTCCGCCCGGGGTTACAAAACTTACACAACGTATAATAATGGCCCTGGGTGATTGGTGCACTCGTCACAACACTTCAATACAGCAGCAGTTGGCAAGGACATAAACAGTTTACTGTCTAGTGCTAGGTATCATTTCTTGGTGAAATCTTTCTCACACTCCCAGGCCTAATGTCTGATTCCCCTGTTCGGTTTGGTGCCCCGGCTCCTCCCCTGAAAGATAATAGGCTAAAAGACAACCTAAATAGACACGGAGCCCTTAGGGGACAGTTCATTCACCCCAGATGTGATAGGTGCCGGGACGTTGCTGTCCACTGGCTCGTTGTGCCCAGCCTGCTGCCGTTGCTTCCAGCCGAGGTTCACCGCTACGAGTGTGGGTGAGTAAGTTATTTCACTTGCAAATATCCATACACAGATTGGTAATGATAATGGTCTGAGGATTGATTGATTGATTGATTTGTTTAACGTCCAGACGTACATCAAGTACCTCACGGGACATCTCAAGTTGGCAAGGAGTCATCCACAAATAGTGGTAGTCTGCCTTGCAGTAGTAGGACAGATATTTATATGCTGCTTGCCCAATACAGTAGTGACCGCATCTATGGTTGATCGAATCTATGAGGAGTTGATCGCCATACCACACTCAGCTCTCAGTTATGATTGATGGATTGATTTGTTTAACGTCCAGACGTACATCAAGTACCTCACGGGACATCTCAAGTTGGCAAGGAGTCATCCACAAATAGTGGTAGTCTGCCTTGCAGTAGTCGGACAGGTATTTATATGCTGCTTGCCCAATACAGCAGTGACCGCATCTATGGATGATAGAATCTATGAAATGAATGACCGCATCTATGAGGTGAGGGAGAAAACCGCTACCGGGGCACGTCCCCTACTCTTTTCGAAGGATAGCAAGTGTTCTTTTATTTGCCTGGTCCTAGCTACCTGGGCTAGTACCATAGTAGGCGTTAACAGGTTTCTGATGTCTTTTCATCCTTAGGCCGTTTAAGATGATCTGGTATTGCTGTCCGGGACTGCCAGAACTCTCCCAACTCTGAGGGTCTCTCTAGCATCATCTTGTCTTGATATCCGTCATCACACACATCTCACAATCTCTCTCACTTTATTCAAACCTTCTACTTCTAAGTCAAGACGTATGACCCTCATACTAAATCAAAACTGGTCTCTCTAATCCTAAAACATAAAACCCAGTGACTAGACTAAGATGATCATCAAACACTAAAATCTGCATGATTTAGGTGATGTCAAATTTAGATTATTTAGAAATGATTTCTGAAATGCACCAAATCTACTAAGCACATCCTAATATATTCTATTTTCCTTGTTTCAGATTGTCAGCAAACCAAGAAGAAAACCACAGTTCAACACCAAAGTTTTAACCGTGGCTAAGGAAAGAAGATGCATGATTTGGAACTCCTCCACGTTCGGTTTCGAAGTGGTGGACTTGTGTTCTAATCAACCAGGGTGACATCTCTCAATATGAGGACGTCACAATTTGGATGGAGGCAACAACGCCCATCCATGCTCTGGCGTTGGTCTTTGGGCAGAGCGCTTCAAAGCCGACCTGCACTGTGCAGGGCGCAATGTGCAGGCTGCCAACCCATGGGCTGAAAAATACACACAATCAGGAGCAAAGATACTGAAAGCCGGTAAGCTGCATATCAGAGCCGTTGCAGTTGAGGCCAAATTTATTTGGCTCAACACTTTCTGGGTTGTGGAGAACGGGCGCCAAATGGAGGCCAACAAGACCCTGACTGCACCCCCCCCTAAAGCCAAAGGGCTGGGTAAGGAGACCAACAAGACCCTGACTGCACCCCCCCCCCCCTAAAGCCAAAGGGCCGGGTAAGGAGACCAACAAGACCCTGACTGCACCCCCCCCCCCTGAAGCCAAAGGGCTGGGTAAGGAGACCAACAAGACCCTGACTGCACCCCCCCCTAAAGCCAAAGGGCTGGGTAAGGAGACCAACAAGATCCTGACTGGACCCCCCGCCCCAAAGCCAAAGGGCTGGGTTAGGAGACCAACAAGACCCTGACTGCACCCCCCCCTAAAGCCAAAGGGCTGGGTAAGGAGACCAACAAGACCCTGACTGCACCCCCCGCCCCAAAGCCAAAGGGCTGGGTTAGGAGACCAACAAGACCCTGACTGCACCCCCCCCCTAAAGCCAAAGGGCCGGGTAAGGAGGTCAACAAGACCCTGACTGCACCCCCCCCCCCTAAAGCCAAAGGGCTGGGTAAGGAGACCAACAAGACCCTGACTGCACCCCCCCCCCCTTAAGCCAAAGGGCTGGGTAAGGAGACCAACAAGACCCTGACTGCAGCCCCCCCCCCCCCAAAGCCAAAGGGCTGGGTAAGGAGACCAACAAGACTGTCTCAGAGGACGACCAGCTGCTGCTCAAGAAGGTGCTCCTTGAGCGTTGGGTTAAATAGCTCAGAAAAAAATCTCAAAATTGTATGTATCAGGCTGGTTATCAACAGAAATGGGTGTACAGCAGTGAGGTAATTGACAGAAATGGGTGTAGGGCAGTGAGGTAATTAACAAAAATGGGTGTATGGCAGTGAGGTAATTGACAGAAATGGGTGTAGGGCAGTGAGGTAATTAACAAAAATGGGTGTATGGCAGTGAGGTAATTGACAGAAATGGGTGTACGGCAGTGAGAATTGACAGAAATGGTAGTACGGCAGTGCGGAACACTTCTAACAGCATTACAAAACCACATGTGAGCAACACAATTATGTCTATATTATTCATAATTTTCTATTCATAATGTTTTCATGAGCAACTATTAGGATCATGAGTTGACAATATTCCCCTTGCTTGGTTCAAAGGAAACAGATTCAGTATTCTGTTTCATAATGGAGCCGGGGTATATTTCCTTCGGCTGAACTTAAAAAGTTCATGAGTGGTGTGAAGAGTGACAACCACCTGATGAAAGCAGTGAATGTAGATCAATACCTGGCAGGTGCACGAGCCCTTGGGATAATTGACAAGGTGATCACTACACCTCTGCGGAAAGTCCTGGAGAGTGATGCAATCAGTAATATAACTAAACGCTTTGAGAAGCTGGAGTGCCAGGTAAGATGGTCAAATGATGCAAGTGTGCTGCTGTAAGGGAATGACACTAAGTAGTCTTAATGTATGGAAACAGCTCAGAATGGACAAGAACAAGAATGAGACAGCAAGTAGAAATTTCCTCTCTAACAGCGTACAACAACTAAAAGAGAATCTCAATCACCTCTTCATGGGAAAACCCCATGCAGATAACAGCCAATCGGCCTGCAGAGCCAGACACCCCCCCTCCACCACCTCACAGGAAAGTTCTCGATATTGTTTCCGAGAGCGTTGCCTCTTGTGAGCTATTCCAAGAGTTGACTCATAGAGGAGCAAGCTTTTTGTTTGTTTGTTTGTTTGTGTAGTTTAACGTCCCACTGACTATGCAGGTGAGACTTACTCAAGTTTCAGTTTTTCACAAGTAACAAGGTAGGCCGAAGGCCTACCTTGGATGATTGTATCCAGGATGATCGAATCTATGAGATGAGCCAAAAGATAGAAATCCTGCTCCTACACATTTACCAAAGCAAGGGTTCTTTAACCTCCTACACTACATAGACATGGTGTGAGATTGATTGATTGATTGATTGATTTGTTTAATGTCCAGACGTACATCAAGTACAGAAGCCAGGGGCTTCTAAAATATTGCAACCATAAAAAACGCACTGGCAGAAAGTGTGAGGTAAAAAGTAGGATGAGCTAGTCGCACACTTTCTGTTGCTCCTAGAAGCAGATGTCCCACTGACGACATACTGAGTGTGATTAGGGACCCTGAGTCACTAGGTGGACTTCACTGTGTCCAGCAGTGGGTAAAAGATGGCAAGCACACTTGGTATTAGGGAGAGATTGTTATGTATATTCCAGTCAACATAGGGAGCCGCTGCTGTTGACAAACACACTGAAAATTTTTGTTTGGGAACTTAACCAAACATGATGCTTCAAAAGGACTACAACATTGTTTGTGAGACTTCCTCTCATTGTTAACATGACTGAAAATTCAACCGGTATCACTTTGCTAAAAAAAGATTGAAACCCAAGTGTGTGTGTTGATGTCCAAGCAGTGTTGCTAATTTAGCTGTTCACTATTTGATTCAGAACTCAAATAAGCTACATAATGTCCAACTTTAATAATGCCTGGTAGATCCCCCGTGACTTTAGCTCTCCAATGGAATACCAATATCTATTGGCAATGGACGCTGGCTACTGATAGCAGATGCCAGTGAGATTGGAAGCACGTTTGAACTGTACAAAACCCTTAAGTTTGACCAGATATTCTTATTATTTGACAGCTCTTGCCTCGCAAACATTGATACAACTTAAATAAACAATGTAATTCAAATTCTGAGGATCGACCCCCATAACTCCTGTAGACGCTACTAAAACCCTGTAGTCACTTCTAGAACCCTGTATTTGCTGCTACAACACTGTAGGCACTAATAAAACTAAACTAAACTAAACTATTTACGCTCTCCCTACAGAGAAATAAAGACTGGGGTTTCAGTGCACCTGATGATTATCCCACCACGCGAAGATGTAGAACAGCCCACGGAGAAGATGGAGCGTGTAAATACATAGGTGCTTTTGCATCTCACAGAACCAATTTATTCTCTACAGGTCATCTTCACAATGGTGTTGTATTCAAACAGCTGGATTTGACTGGGCCATGGGAAGGTAATCCTGAAGAAAACTATGGGCCCTGAGGCAATTGTCTCCTGGGTTAGCATTAAAGATACACATTAATAAACCTTTCCCAGTAATTTAACCATTTCATTCTTCTAAGTAGATATGAAAACGTTTAAATCCATCTTTTAATTTTCAGACTTCTGGAGGCAGATGGTGCGTCTTCGGCATTCCATGATACTCTACGCGGGCCTGGCCTGCGGGGCTATTGGCAAATCCATCCCACCCCAACTTTCCAGCATTCAGCTGGATGAGGAAGGTGGTTGAGCTCACCCAGAGCACTGGTACTCTGCAGTAATGGACCAAAAGTCTGAGTTCTACCCACTGCAGGTAAGGTCTGATCTCTGATGTCATTGCCATCCTGGGACTCCAGCAGTCACTATGTACAAAATCTATAAATGGTGTTTCATTTAAAGGGATAGATTTGACCGGGTCATGGGAAGGAAATCCTAAAAAAAAGCTATGGGTCCTGAGGCAATTATCTCCCAGGTTAGCATTCAAGATACACATTAGTAAACCTTTCCCAGTATGGTAGGGTTATACCAACACAAATTGGGATCATGTCTGAACAGCTTAATTCCCTAAATGGGATTGCTGGAAAGCCAGAGTTCAGACAGTTTCTGCTGTACACAGGGCCTGTTGTGCTACGAGGTAAGTGGAGAGCCTTGTTGCATTCTTCGCGTCTGCCTCACTCATGGCAATGAGTGGCACACTGTCCACAGCTCAGAGGAAGTCATTGTCTCCATTCCAGTGCATGTGAGGACCATACTCAAAGCTACGCCACATAGAAGTAACTTTCTTTTTTAAATAACTAGAACACGGCAACCGTGATCTATTGATTGATCGATTGTTAGTTAGTTTAACGTCCGAAGGGCAAGTTGCATTCTAGACTGCCATTAGATTGAGTTTTTCAGAAGTGATAGTAGGAGTTTTGACAATAATGTTTGAGAAAAGTAGAATAGAGAAGGCTATACTACTTAAACAATAAGGACGACATCTGTTTAGATCTAGAATCTGGAACTGATGATGCATTGCCTTTTTTTTGGGCTGTAGTTGGCATGGCTACTTAAGAGTGTTGGCTGTGAATCCATAACCAACACTGCATAATACATCTGCTTTACATAGCTTTACGATTTGCTTAAAGTTGACTAAAGTCAGACAATAATCAACTTTAATCCTCTTTAAGCAAACTTGTCAGCAAAAATTAAAGAATCAGAAGTCTGACTTTAATCAACCTTTAATGATGCTTAATGGCCTCCTTTCCGAGGTACCAAAAGCTGTTTAAAGTCTGAATTAAAGCATCCTTAAAGTTGATAAAAGAAGGACTTGGGGGTCCACTTAAAAATACTTATAGCTGATTATAGAAGGATAATGAGTAGTGTATCAACTGCGCCATGACTGCCTTTTAACCTACTCGGAGCATTGAGTACAAATATGCCATTGACTTCAGATGTGGAAGGCCTTGATGTCCAAGCTGCCAAGAAGTTGTTGGCCTCTGCATATGAGGGAATTGTTTGTTTGTTTGTTTGTGTAGTTTAACGTCCCACTGACTATGCAGGTGAGACTTCGATTGTCTCATATACTATACATTTTACTGTCACCTTTTCTCTTCTAGTTTGGGCTTTTAAGTGTGTGAGTGAGTGTGCATGTGTTGATGTGTCTACTTGTAGCAGTGAAACAATGCTCATGGCCTTGGGCCCCTCTTAATTGTCTCTATAAAAGAGAGGCACAAATGAGATGGAAAACAGAACGAGCAATTTTAGAAGATGTTTAATATAAACAGTGGGATAATTGCACCATGCGAAATTCACTCTTATTGAGACAGAAAGGGAAAGTATTTCCGGCATGGAGCAGAAGGAGAGCTGATTGTGTAAACCAGGCAGGCAAATGAGAGTTAATACAAAAAGGAAAAAAAGAGTCTTGTCATACGCATTAGCAGGTGAAGGTAGATTTGATGGATGAGGGTATGCCACCTGTGTTCTTCATCTCCTATGAAAAGGGAGAGATAAGTAAGGCAGGTAAGTTTGAATTTGTATCCACTCACTCATACTGTTCATTGATTGTTAGGTAGTTTCACGTCTGGAGGGCAAGTTGCATTCCAGACTGCTATTAGGTTAAGTTTTTCACAAGTGATCGTAGGCCAAGAGAAAGGGCTTGTTGATGCACCCTGTATATCCATTCATCGGGACAAGTCCTGACAGGATCATCACCTGTACATGTTGTTAGGAGAAGCCGCTGGTAGAAATGAAATGTTGACATGTGTCATGCAACATGACACCCAAAACATACAGAGACAGGGAGAAGAAGGTAATGGACTACATAGACAAGGCTCGCTGAGTTAGAGGCTGAGTGGAAGCAGCCACCCAGCTGCTTGATTGATTGATTGATTTGTTTAACGTCCCAGCGGACATAGACCCTATGGGACTTCTCAGGTTTGATCGGGCAATAGGCCTTTTGATTCTTGTCTTAAAGTTGTGCATCATCCAACCACAAAGGAGCTACCTTTTATGAGGATGCACTTAACCGTGTTGAACTTGAAGACAGCAGCAATGATGAATCTTGACTTTGAAGTATCAGTGCCTCAAACTTGATCTGGATGATCAAGGTTCTCAAATGTGGCAAATCCAGAGACTATTTACTATCCTTTTATGCATGGTCAGAAAGAATTTCAAACCAGTTCAGAATATATAAAGCAGGAAGAGGCAGGAGAAGAGACCCTTAAGAAGAAGTGGGTGAGCTATTTGCAACACTCAACACAACACGGCTCTAGAGGGAGGCACCCCTGTACATTGGCTGTCAGGAAGGTTGTCATGATGTCCAGGAGGCTGTGGTGGAAGTACAGGACAGGTAGGATAAGGGCCGACCACCCTCTTCTCTTTTAAAGGGGGAACCTTCGTTATGATAGTCACTTCTAAATTCTGTACTGACAAGATGACTTTTTAATCCATCAAATCTACTGTGACACACCTAAGCTTTCCTGCTTTATTTGTAGGAAAGTGTCATCCCTCCCACCCCACCAAGGTACTTCGGCTGTATGCTCTTGAGGGCTCTCAACTCAAAGCTCAAAATCTAATGTGCATGAAGATAATGAAGACGACAATATTCCCCCTGCTCTGTTCAAAGGAAAGAGATTCAATATTCTGTTTCATGATGGAGTGGGGGTATATTTTCCCAAGTACATGAGTGGTGTGAAGAGTGACAACCAACTGGTGAAAGCGGTGAATGCAGATTTGAATGTGGATCAATACCTGGCAGGTGCACAAGCCCTTGGGATAATTGACAAGGTGATCACTATGTACACAGCTGTGGAGTCTGGTAAGATGGTCAAATGATGCAAGTGTGCTGCTAAAAGGGAAAGATCAAGAAAGCCATGAAACACCAGCTTTCATGTACAGGCCATCAGACTCAGTTGCTGCCATATCACCATGTGGCAGAACAAGGGGAGAGATAAAGAAACAGCTACAGGACTGTGGTCACTAACAAGTGGGTGAGTACATATGAAGATGCTAAAAGCATTCGTTAATTCGCGTTGCCCATTTTTTGGGAGGATATGGTTGAGGTCTTTAACTTCAAATCAGAAAATGCAAAGGGGTCTAGTAAGTAAGTGCAAACTAAGCAGGACACATGCATGTTTTTCAAACCGGCCACCACAGTGAACAAATTCAGATCTGGTGAACCATTTAAAACTCTACAGAACTAGCGGGAGGCATTTGAAATCTAGGTTGTGCATTTAAGTGTGTAAGTGCGTGCATGTGTTTATGGGTCAACATTAAAACACCCTACCTCACTATCTAATGAAAACATAACACATGCTTTCTTACACAGAATACAATGGGCAATCCAATCCAATACTCCCAGTAACTTCTATTCATATCTTTTATATATTTGAATCTTTACCATTACATCGTTTACAAGAAATGTTTGCGATGAATCATGGGCGGGTGGGGATCACCCCCGGGTACGGACTGTGTACTGTCCTGTGTACGGTCAGGACTATAAGCTGTGGCCGTTAGATAAGTGGTAAGTTCTTACAATTGTAACCACTACTAGGAAGCTTATAACATCGAATACGGCACTCTATTTAGAGGAGGCATTGAAGGACAAGAAAATATCTGAAATGGATGGTTGGTTAATGAATTGTACTTTAAATGCAATGGTTGTGTAATTTCCTTGATAGTAACAGTTGCTGCAGTCTGGTGGTGTAATGGGATTGCCAATTGAATGTGTAATAAAAATGTATCTATTTCAACAATACCATGATTAGTCCACCGGCTTATGGAAGGGTATTTTTTTTTCGGGTAGAAATTTGGCAACATGGCTAATTCTGACCCAAAAAAGGTGTAGATTAAGAATTTCCATGTTGCCAGCTTTTTAATTTACCCCTTGGTGGCGTAACCGACCAAAATCCAAGATGGCCGCCAAATAATCCAAAAACACATCTTCGATAGCGTTAATATTGCCCCGAGAAGAAGTTAAGCGATACCTATCCCCCCTAAATCAGGGTCTAGGAATCCAGTGGTGTTATTGGTTTGTTGCTGGATTGAGCGGTTGCTTAGCAACAGCTATTCCAAATGTTTATTTGCTTAGTAACATAGGTTTCCTGGGTACCCAGGTCAATTCTGATGATACCTACCCCCCCTAAATCCCAACCTGGGAATCCATTGGTGTTATTGGTTGGTTGCTAGGTTGAGTGGTTACTTAGCAACAGCCATTCCAAATGGTTATTTCCTTAGCGACATAGGTTTCCTGGGGACCCGGGTGAATTCTAATGAAACCTACCCCCCCCTAAATCCCAACCGGGGAATCCACTGGTGTTATTTGCCTGTTGCTAGGTTGAGTGGTTGCTTAGCAACAGCCAATCCAGATGTTTATTTGCTTAGCAACATAGGTTTCCTGGGTAACCAGGTCAATTCTTATGATACCCAACCCCCTAAATCCCAACCTGGGAATCCATTGGTGTTATTGGGTGGTTGCTAGGTTGAGTGGTTGCTTAGCAACAGCCATTCCAAATGGTTATTTCCTTAGCAACATAGGTTTCCTGGGTACCCAGGTCAATTCTAATGATGCCTAACCCCCTAAATCCCAATATGGTAATCCATTGGTGTTATTGGCTTGTTGCTAGGTTGAGAGGTTGCTTAGCAACAGCCATTCCAAATGTTTATTTGCTTAGCAACATAGGTTTCCAGGGTACCTCGGTCAGTTCTAAGTATACCCAGCAACACAGTTTTCATGTGTACATATGTTAATTCTAATGATACCGACCCCCCCTCCCCTAAATACCAGCCGGGGAACCCACTGGTGTTATTGGCTTGTTGCTAGGTTCAGGGGTTGCTTAGAAACAGCTTTTCCTAATGATTGTTTCAATTTTAATGATGCCTTGCCTCACTAACATTTTAACAGTGTCATTCACTTGTTTCTCAGACCTATGGTTACGTAGCAGTCCTCATAATGCAACAAATAACATATTATAGATTGAACAACTCATCACTAAAGTATTTGCTAATTGAGCAGGGGAGAGGTGATCCGCCTATTCTGATGGTGGTAGGAGAGGGAGAGCAGAGAGACACGTATATATAATAATGATTGCAATATAACCGTAAACTTGTGTGTATAAGCCTAACTTGCTTATAAATAAGCTGCACCCTTGCTTTGGACCAGTCCTATAAGCTGCACCAGTGAGCTGATTATGGTCACTTTTAGTACTATACCATAGTAGCAAATACTTGCATATAAGCCGCACCCCATCTCTGAGCCAATCCTATAAGCCGCACTTGACTGATTCTGATGAATATGATGTGGTGGGGGAGGTGCTCAGAGTAAATTTGGTATATTTTCAAATACTCCCATATTTGTTCACTAGAGGTGTGGGTTGACACTACTGGATTGGTAATTGTAGTTATATATGTCTATGGTAACCATGTCAATCATTGCAAGATGACTATGTTGATGACCTTTCCTCTCTCTGACTCTTCAGAGAGAGGAATTCCAATTTAAGGCTTAAGGCAGCCAGTACCGCGTCAAAGCCATGGCTAGTATGCAAATCAGATCATCAGTGTGGCTTATAGGATCAGTCCATTGTCAGGGTGTGGCTTATACAAGAGTTTTTGCTACTATAGTACAGTACTAAAGGTCACCATAATCAGATCTCTGGTGCGGCTTATAGGATCAACCCAAATATGTGGCCTGTGGTATCGCAACAGGTCAATGCATGCCAGAAAATCAAGGCAGTGGCCCTTTCAGTTCCAAGGTTGTGATATGACCCTTTCAGTTCCAAGGTTGTGATACAGTTTATGGAGATTGATCCTCCATTAATGTTCTGCAGTACCAGTGATCCTTGCTGCCCCCTGTCCAAGTTGCAGTGCTGGGAGCAGAGCGTCTGTATCTTGGGAATGTATGTCAACAGTGTCACCCTCATGTGCAGCATGGACTGTATGTAAAACCTTCCATGCCTCTTTTTCTCTGTAGATAGGACATCCTTCCTGAAAGATTCTGGCATAACCTCATAGACAGTGATGCTTAGCGGCTGTCTCCTCAAGCATCTGCCCAGTTTTTGCCACTATAGTGCATTACTAAAGTCTCCATACTCATGGTTCAATAATAACCCAAAGGAATACTACCCAGCCAGCATTGGTCCCTGGGGCCCATGTGTGTTTTACCTGGGCCAGCTGGGCTTACCCATATCTGGGTTATGGTCCTTTTTGTCCAGGGCTACCAGTGGGAGCCCAGATGGACCAGCCCAGGAAACCTTTTTTTCCCATAAATATATTGTAAATATTTCAAAACATGCTGACATCTGATTTTCCTCCAGAAATCACCATTTATTGTACATTTTTATTGTTCATATATAATCTGGGCTCGAGCTGGTCACTTTAAATCTGGGCAGACCAATCTTGCAGCCTGCCCACGTAAAAACACATATGGGTCCTACTAAGCAATGATGGCTGGGTATTTTATAGTATGTTGCCAAGCAACCACTCAACCTAGCAACAAGCCAGTACAGTCACGTCATGGTAATCTGTCCAGTACCGTGCAAAGCCCACACTGCCCGGTAGGTGAAATGCCCTGGTGTCTGAAACATTTCAGGAGGGCAGGGAGTAGGCCTGTCATAGGGGTTATTGTGTGAAAAAGCGCGGTCCCCCCCCGCTGACCTATCGTGAAAATCAGCAAAATAGTACCCTTATAAAGATGAAAGATATTCTGTATTTTGTTAAGATATTGCTTTGTGTTTCGTGGAAATCTTCAAGTACAGTAAAACTTCATTATTACAAACTTGTTACAAAGAATTTTCTTTATAACAAACATATTCACAAGAACATAATGGTCTCCTGTACATTTCCATAGTAAGAAAACTCCTTTAGAACGAAGTACTGCTGCTATGAATTCGTTTATGACGAAGTAAAAACTGACTTTTAGAAGTATATTTCATATGACCACTAGACAGGTGTGTGAGGTGGCTTCTGCTCCTCTCTATCCTTTGAACTCCGACCGCTAGTCAGGTGTGTGAGGTGGCTTCTTCCCCTCTCACTGCTGGCCACAAGTCAGGTGTGTGAGGTGGCTTCTGCCACTAGTCAGGTGTGTGAGGTGGCTTCTGCCACTAGTCAGGTGTGTGAGGTGGCTTCTGCCACTAGTAAGGTGTGTGAGGTGGCTTCTGCCCCTCTGTATCCTTTGAACTCCAACCTTCCATGTCTTAAGGAAATAGCTCTAACACTTTCTCACGTGTGTGTGTGTATGTATGGGGGAGGGGGTCGCCATGTCCGATGTCAATTTTAAGAAATGCTCATGCTGCCATGTCAATTTTATGAAATGCTCATGTTGCCATATCATTTTAAGAAAGGTCCCGTGTCACTATCTGCTTGTTCCTTCTGTCCCATGTCACTAAGCCCTAATTAAGAAAGGTCCCATGTCACTATCTGTTTATTCCTTCTGTCCCATGTCACTAAGCCCTAAAAAACCTATGTTGCCAAGTCAAATTTAGAGGTCTAGGGCCATAGGGGTGGGGTGGAGAGGCCGCAAGCGGAGTGATAATGGCCACCACCCTTCTAATTATCCTGTATTTGGTAACTATAAAATTCGTTTACAACAAACTAATCTTGCTGATGATAAGGTGTTTGTAATAACGAAGTTTTACTGTATATCCCCATCAATATGTATCCACTTGAGATATCTGTCTTTCTATGTAGGCATCAGGGGTCAGGACCAGAGGGCAGTGGAGTGCTACATCTATATAGGTACATATTATGGATGTCATTGACATTCGTTATATTAACATATCGCTATTATGTCAATGTTACAATATAACATGTTGACATTTTTGATATGTCAATACATTCTTGTATAATTATGTCAATATTTTTTATGAGAAGTCTTTCAAGTGGGAAAAACAGGATATGCACTTGTATCATGGTACCATAATACATGTGCTTACATCCAGCGTACCCTAAAGGGTATTCTCTAATGTTTAGTAAGGGAGGGAGGGGGGTTAATAGACATACTGTTTTATATCAAACAGTTGAGCTTACAGTTGGGGTACTTATCCTTTCCCCCGGCCTTAGTTCAGATTCCTACCTCACAGTAGTTTTGTGTTTTTATATCAATGATATTTATGTGAACATTTCCAGTGGCAATAATAGTGCTGGTGTTCAGCTACCATTAACCTTTGTTTTTGTTACTTTCCCCAACTTATTATGGACTTGACAGTTTAAATGTTATATTGCAATACATTGATATATCGGCAACCATATGTCAATAATCGTCATCGACATAAACTAGATGACATCCCTAGTACATATATATATAAAGGCTATCCTATACCTCAAAGCATTTAGCACATTTAAAAGTGTATAATCCCTCTATTGTCATAGCTGTGTTCCGCTTGCCAATAGGTATAACAATGGCTTTCACTTCAAACATGGGTATATATGATGGGTACAATCACAAAATCTTTCATGGTTTATATAAGTTTGTATTCTTGTACCCGTTCTGCACCCCCCCCCCCATCCAATATGTGAATGTATTGTACATTTGTAGGATGGTGGACAAACCCAGACAAACTGACAATGATCCTTATAGTATAGCAGACTATAACTATATCCGTGCATATAGCAGTCACCCACCTGGTATATTGGGCCATATTTTAATAGTAAACACACCCTCTGTACCCTAGAGATACCAACCGGTGGCCAGATCATGAGATACTCGGACTCCTGTAGACTATTATAGTGCAATTTGTCCTGTGCAGTAGGAACCCTGCCCTGATGGTGTGGTACCCGGAATATCGTCTCCTGGACTAGGGTGACGTGACTGTAACACCAATGGATTTTTAGGCCGGGATTTAGGGGAAGAAGGTATCACTAGAATTGACCCAGGAAACCTATGTAACTAAGCAAATAAACATTTGGAATGGCTGTTGCTAAGCAACCACTCAACCTAACAACAGGCCAATAACACTAGTGGACTCCCAGGTTTGGATATAGGGGGGTAGGCATCATTAGAATTCACCTGGGTACCCAGGAAACCTATGTTGCTAAGGAAATAACCATTTGGAATGGCTGTTGCTAAGCAACCACTCAACCTAGCAACCAACCAATAACACTGATGGATTCCCAGGTTGGGATTTAGGGGGGGTAGGTATCATTAATATTGGCCTGGGTACCCAGGAAACCTATGTTGCTAAAGAAATAACCATTTGGAATGGCTGTTGCTAAGCAACCACTCAACCTAGCAACCAACCAATAACACCAATGGATTTCCAGGTTGGGATTTAGGGGGGGTAGGTATCATTAATATTGGCCTGGGTACCCAGGAAACCTATGTTGCTAAAGAAATAACCATTTGGAATGGCTGTTGCTAAGCAACCACTCAACCTAGCAACCAACCAATAACACCAATGGATTTCCAGGTTGGGATTTAGGGGGGGTAGGTATCATAAGAATTGACCTGGTTACCCAGGAAACCTATGTTGCTAAGCAAATAAACATCTGGATTGGCTGTTGCTAAGCAACCACTCAACCTAGCAACAGGCAAATAACACCAGTGGATTCCCCGGTTGGGATTTAGGGGGGGGGGGGGGGGTAGGTTTCATTAGAATTCATCCGGGTCCCCAGGAAACCTATGTTGCTAAAGAAATAACCATTTGGAATGGCTGTTGCTAAGCAACCACTCAACCTAGCAACCAACCAATAACACCAATGGATTTCCAGGTTGGGATTTAGGGGGGGTAGGTATCATAAGAATTGACCTGGGTACCCAGGAAACCTATGTTGCTAAGCAAATAAACATCTGGATTGGCTGTTGCTAAGCAACCACTCGACCTAGCAACAAGCCAATAACACCAGTGGATTCCCCGGTTAGGATTTAGGGGGGGTAGGCATCAATAAAATTCACCTGGGTCCCCAGGAAACCTATGTTGCTAAGGAAATAACCATTTGGAATGGCTGTTGCTAAGCAACCACTCAACCTAGCAACCAACCAATAACACCAATGTATTCTTAGGTTGAGATTTAGGGGGGGTAGGTATCATTAGAATTGACCTGGGTACCCAGGAAACCTATGTTACTAAGCAAATAAACATTTGGAATAGCTGTTGCTAAGCAACCGCTCAACCTAGCAACAAACCAATAACACCACTGGATTCCCAGACCCTGATTTAGGGGGGATAGGTATGGTTTAACTTCTTCTCGGGGCAATATTAACGCTATGGGAGATGGGTTTTTGGATAATTTGGCGGCCATCTTGGATTTTGGTCGGTTACGCCCCCAAGGGGTAAATTAAAAAGCTGGCAACATGGAAATTCTTAATCTACACCTTTTTTGGGTCAGAATTAGCCATGTTGCCAAATTTCTACCCGAAAAAAAAATACCCTTTCTTTTCATGCCATAACCTGGTGTACTAGATATTATATGTTCTCAATGCAAATTTAAACCTTTGCATTGTGTAACTAAACATTCCTGATTGTCTTAAAGGCTACTCAGCTGTACACACAGGGAGGAGATGGTGCCCATGAAGTTGTGAAACGCCGGATGCAGTACACCTGTACAAATCGTTTGGCAACAGTTTAACTGGGCTGAAAAATGGAAGAAAACAGCCTTCAAAGGCCTCAAACCTTTAAAGGCTCTGAGAGGTAAGATGTGTGGTAGGATTTTTGGTCAGTAAGAGTGTATTGAAACCACCCATCATATAGCAAGGTTTAAACGGCAAGGGGGTACCAATTGTGAAGAAACCATTCTTTTGACAAGGTTATCCAACGAGATCTCAGGGGATGGTATCAATGGGTGTTTGCATCTGTCTATGGGATATTTCACGGGGGAGGGAGGGAAGCCTTCTTTGGTTTAGCCAATGGGACTGCTGTATTCCATGAAATATAATATCCGGTTAAGTTGTCATCTACATAATTCAGCAAAAATGTTTTTAATTAGGAGATTTGGTAGATTGGGCATGATAGATTTACTGATGTACCTTTAAGCAATAGCAATAATTGTTCCGGAATGTCGAGCAACACCCCCAAAGAGTTGACCAGGAGGAGATCGATGCACTGAACCATGCAGTAAACAAACTGATGGAATTGACAGATGGGTGGCAGAATGAACAGGACATTTTCATGGCCAATCCATGGGAATAGTTTACGAGCAGAAGTGACTATGACGGCTAAGACAAGAGATGACAATGATGTCGTGTACGATGTCGGCGGGGTCACCATGTCCTTCTTAGCTGCCCTGATAAAGGAAGTGCCCAGGCGGCCGGTCCTGATAGGGCCAGATGCAGGGAAAGTTCTCATCTATGATGCATAAGGTAGGAATTTAGGACAGAGCCACGATTAGATACTGCAGAGTTTACCGCAAAATTGTGAACTGTTCATCAAAGCTCACAGTGAGTAAAAAGTTGCAAAATATTAAGCTTAATGAAAATTAGTTTGGCACATATACTTTACACTCCAAGACTATCCATTACCCTTCAATCTTGCCAGAATACATCAAGAAGGCAGTTGAAAGCTTTAAAATCGAGCCTCAGAAAGCTGTCTCAGTTGGCATCTTCTCTTTTCATAACCAGGTTGCACTGTGGGTGCCAGTTGTAGTGGTGTAGTTAGTGTTTCTTTTTCAGTTATAGTTTACACAATGTCCTGTGTCATAACACCGGACATTGAATGTCTAGCAAAAGCGTTAATGTCCCTAACACAGTGAATATGTAACTGCTTGCCAGAAAACTGGTAGGCAACCAGTGAGTTTGGCAACATTTAAAGAAATATGGCTGAGGTATCTGCCGGGCATAACGGGAATGGTGTCACATGTTTGTCAGTCGCCCAGGGTATGGGAAACCTCACATACTTTTTGCCAAGCAATCTATCTTAAGCCCCCTTCTACGTCGCACCTCGAGTTAGCTCATACGCTACATCCTCATATTTAGCTAAACCGCGGAAAAGGTAAAAGAATAAGTCAAGTTGTGGGCAAAGGTCTGTATATGAAAGTACATCGCGGGCGAATGACTCACCCATTGAGAATATTGTCGGTTAATTGGTGATTTCGATCAATTTTTATTTAAAGATTGAAGAAATAGAAGACGATGCTATGCAGAAAGATTTCTGGAACACTGATGTCACAAGGTTTTGATCCACCCATACTATTATTACTAAGTCCACGCTGATTTAAGCGCATAGAAATCCAGTAGGTGACAATCTGCTAAAAGTGCTACTATATGGATGAACAGGACAGTCACTTAGCAACAATATTTTAAGGCATAACTGATAATTTTCTGGTGCTAGGAAAGGAGAGCTCAGCTGGAGTAATTTCCTGGGACTTTACCCCACGCAGTCGTAAACCAAACAAAGTCCATATTAACTTCGCGTTGCTCCCAAGGCAATATTCTCATTATCACCAATCGGAAGCAAACAAATACATCAACACAAGTTTGTACAACTTCTGTGAGTAGGTGAAAAAGAAGGTGAGTAGGTGAAAAAGCAGGAAGTCTGACCAAGCCCTCTTGTTTTGTTTGTTTGTTTGTTTGTTTGTTTGTGTATTCTAACGTCTCACTGACTATGCAGGTGAGACTTACTCAAGTTTCAGTTTTTCACTTGGATGGTCGTATCCAGGATGATTAAATTTATGAGATTAGCCAAAAAATAGAAATCCCGCCCCTACACATTTACCGAAGCAAGGGTTCTTTAACCTCCGACACCACATAGACATGGTATGAGAGGGACAGGCCCTTGGTGTGCTGTAAGTCTACCACAGCATAAATTGATAGCGAAGCTGAAGGCCCAGATAACTAAAGAAAGAAAGGACAGCACGAAAAGGCAAGCTGAAGCATTGGCAAAATCGACACCAGTCACAAAGGACCTAAAAACAAAAGGTCAGAAAAAAGACAGAAATAAACAAGCTGTTTAAAAGTAAACTCGGATCTCGTAGCATCGGGACAAACCCAAGCCGAGACCATTACGGAGCCCCTAAGCAGGAGCCAGGAGCCAGGAGCACAAGAGGGAACTGGAGCAGAGAAATGAGATTATTAATGATCTCATGGAAGCGAACAGCGAAAGGCAAAAAGAGGGAGGGAAAAGAAGTTTCACTTTATTAACTTTTTCCGCCCTGGCCAAAAACAGCTGCATAAAAGGTTACTTTATATATTTTGAAGACTATGGCAACCACATTGATTTAGCTGAGGAACACTGTAACATACCCTCGTTATGTACTAAGCAGATATTAGCATATTAAAATATTATTGTCAACCTGACTGTGCCATATAATCTAAGAGTCAGTGGTGACAGTGTACAGCCACACTGAAGTTTCCATGTGTATCGCTGGTATTGGCCGCTGAAATGAGCAGAGCAGATTCTCTAACTATATTTTATGCAGGAAAAAACACAAACAGTAACATGTAGAATCATGACACAGGATAGGATGTACAAGAGGTTTTATCTCATGGGAGCACTGTATTCAGATATCAACTAGCCCGCATGAAACAAAATCTGGCTAGTTTACCCGAAGACACCCCATACCAACATTTTGACACATGACACAGGGGAGCATTGTGCTGTACCGTCTTCTTCCCAACACTACCCATAAACTGCAGCAATGTGACGTCTTTCTTCAAATCATTAAAAGCACACTGGCAGGCAGCAGTCAAGGTACACATGGGACACCAACCCTGGTGAGCCTGTCAACCGACAAAACTTTGCCAAAAACTCCAAAGGAACATGGCTTAAGGTATCTAGAGCTTTAATAATTTTCATGAGGTTTTGTGCCCAGAGCCCTATGTAGCGTGAGTGTGCAGGGTAATAGCACGCCAAGTGAAAAAGGTGAGAAAGAATAGAACCCCTTAGTCATTAGGCCGAAGGGTTATCGTATCCAGGATGGTCGAATCTAGCACGTTTTCAGCAGCACTGCATTACTTTATATGGCAATTTGATATTTTGTCATGTCCAGGAAACCCCAACATTATGTTAATCTCTACGTTCCTAGACTGACTGCCAATGAAGCCATCCTCCCATTGATTCATTGATTGATCCTCCCAAACAAATTCCTCTCACGTTGTGATTTGTGTCCGGGGAAACAACATTCCCACTGTACTTTGTCTTTCTGAATCACTACAGGCGGAACTGGCTGCCTCTGCCACAGCGGAACTGGCCATTACGTAATCCATGGTGGATCCACCAGCCAATTTACATTACACTGTTATAATGAAGGAGGCCCAGCACTAAGTGGATGCACCAGCCAATCTAGGACAGGAACACTAAGAAATCTTACAATTATGGTCAATATTCTGTAGGAAATTTACATAATTTAGTAGAGAAATTCCACCAGAAAAGTATGATAAGGTTCAGAGAGAGGATTTAAAAAAAAAGAAAGATCAGTATCTATACCTCATAGTGATGGCCAGTATGGTCCCTTATTATTGTTGTAAATACTTGCAAACATGTTTGCCTCATAGAATATGGGAAGATATGTGCCTGGTGATCTACACTCGTTTTGGGTGCCATCTCCACGTTCCACTTTTTACACCCAACCTGCAGCAGGTATAGAGTGCAGCCATGTGTGCGTGGATACCTAAAGTCAGACCATGCCAGTGAGTCTGCTAAGTAAGCATGTCCTAATAGGATCCATTTCCTTGTTTCAGATTGTCCGCAAACGAGGAAGAAAACAGTGGCAAACTTTTAATCCTGCCTGAAAGCCAAGGAAAGAAGATCCAACATTCCGAACACCAAAGGCGGTGGCCACAGGGTCGCTGATCCCTGCGCACTTTGTCGCTGGACTGCGTACCAATTTTAATTGTTCTTAAATCAATCTATCAGTATGATAAAAGGTCCAAAGGTCTGGACCAGGTGGAACAGAGCCTACTTGGTGAGCTAAGTCCACTTGAAAAGGCATCAGTTGAGAAGCAGAAGCTTGTCAATCTCAGAAACACTTAATGCTTCACACTTGATGTGGTACAAAGACAAGATAGTTCTTAAGGGGTTCTTCCACACGGGTACGGATACGGATGAAGCAAGTTAATCCAAAAACATGTCCAAAAAGGGGATAAGAACCTGCATGGCGGTTAAAGACCCGCTTGACATAAGACCCGTGTACGCATGCTATTGACTTGAGACAGGTAATGTACGCTATGTATTTCAGGCAGAGCAGGACACATGGAAGAGACAGGGTCAGTTGTTCCCACTATTATGATAATGTACGCTATGTCATTCAGGCAGAGCAGGACCCAGGAGGTACCTTGGCTTACCTCAACTGCTGCCACAAACCAGTCCACCTGTCCTAGCTTTTCCAGGCTCTTCTCAGATTATACACCTCAAGAATGATCTCATGGTGCTTTGCATATGACAGACAATATGAGTAAGAACGAGGCAAAGTGCCTGCCTTATGGCAACATGACACAACTGGAAAACACTCATACAGAATGGAGGATATCTGTTTTGTAGACCCGATAACTCTCCGTTTTTATACAGTGCCTCAGCAAGTTTACAGACATAGACATAGTGTGAGAGGGTAGGCCTTTGAATGGCTACTTTGAGGAAAGTGGTGATACAAAAACAAACATGTTTATTCATGTGATTAGATACAACAGACTGGTAACGTATGCACTCACTGACTAACTTCCACATCAGAAGCCATTGCTGCAATGTCACTCTGTGGTAGAACATTGAAAGAAATAAAGAAACAGCTGCAGGACCTCGGTCACTGTACTAAGACAGACATGTGTGACGTCTGCCATCAGAGCAACGCTGCAGTCATTCCCTCTGGAGGTTGCCACAGTTGTCAAAGAGTTGCTGAAAAAGTATCAAGTGATTCACCATTTGTGCAGTATTTCAGTCATTATGACGTTTAAACAGAATGTCCTCTCAAATGGACTTGATCACCTCAGGAGTTACATGAAGAGGCATACACAAAACTCATTCTGCATGCACGGGATGCCACACTCTGTAGAGCAAAGAGCATCTCGATAAACAAACAGGTTTAGCTAAGTCAGTACCCAAGTTATGATGTAAACGTTTTGTCTGAGAGGGGAGGGAATGTGCCTCCAATCAGATTTAACAGAATTTTTAAGAAATAATAGAAGGAAAGATGTAGACTCAACAGATCTTTTATCCCCCAACCCACACCAGAGCTAGAAGCCAAGGAAATTCGGAATCTTTACCAAGACAAGATTGGGTCAACAAGAGAACAAGATGTGGCTAAGAGACTAAAACACTCCCCCCAGTCAGCTTATGCAATGAACAACTTTTTTTCTAGGTCTAGCTGATTGATATCAGGGCCCGAATCCTCGTTTTTTTCCCCTTTTATTTTTCAGCCTTTAATGGGGGGCACTGCCGCAAACCCCACTGTACATGAATGTAAATAGGAGCAAGGTGGTGTTTGAGAACATTGCATTAATTAATTAATTATATCACTTCTTTTATTTCATTTATTATTTGTCTTTACACCCACATTGAGAATGAGCCAGTGCAGGACTGGTCAGGCAATTGCTATGGAAGACTGCTAAGGCAGACCACACTTTCCAGGCAATGGAAGACCGTGCCCAGATGGTACAAGAACCAAAGCTTGGTCTCCAAGTATGACCCTCAGAAGCTGGAGGATGCTGTTCCTATTGTTACATCAGGACTAATGAGTGATGCAAGTAATGTCCTTGAAAATTCTGTGTGAAATAGCTGGAAACTTACACAATGCCGAATTCTTCAGCATCTTTTTCGTTTGTTTGTTTGTGTAGTTTAACGTCCCATTGAATTTGCAAAGGAGACTTACTTAAGTTTCAGTTTTTTACAAGTAAGAGGTAACATCCGGAGGGCACATTGCCTCCAGACTGCCATTAGGTTAACTTTTTCACATGTGGTGGTAGGCCGAAGGGTGAGCGTATCCAGGATGATTGAATCTATGAGATGAGATGAGATCATCTTGGAGGCAGGGCTTTGAGCTGCAACTCCTGACTGCCGGCTTCAAACATATGCTACACCATGGTGCATTCACCGTTTGGGCGAGAATATGACGAAAAAGAAGAGCAAGTCGGGTTTTACCATCCCCAAAGTGCGGAGAGGTGGAAGGGAAAGCCCCATAGCACCCGGGCGTTTGCCTTTGGAGGACCCAAAGCCACCCAAGACTTCCCGGGGAAGTGAAAGGAGTGGGGGGAGTCGTGCAGACGATCGCGACGGAACCTCTCGCGGAAGTCCGAGAAAGCACAAGAGGGGAGCGAGAGGTCCGCCATATTGAAAGATATATCTTCATGTGTGTTGTCTGTGCTACTTAACTCTTTCATGGCGAGTATGACCTATAGTGAAAGGGTTGTGTCCATTTTAAGGGGATCTACTCAGAATTGTCAGATGCCAGTCCCTCTAACCCTTACCATAAACTTAACAAGAGCCCTGGAAATATACAAAAGCCTGCCATTTTTAATAATCGCAATTTCAATGATTGATAAAGGAATTGTTCAGAAATTCTGCAAAACTGCACCCTCTTCATTATGAAGCATGAAGCTCGCCTACAGATGCTTTCTTGAAGTACAGATGACCAACTTCTATCAGTCTAAACATGTTCACTTAAAACCTTATTAGTTCTTTTGAAACCAATGAAGGAACATGTAAGAATATGGTTGAATACTAACAAGCAGATCCCAGTTGTAATAGACAAAAAATCCTTGACATCAGATATCAGGCGGGTTGTCCATGGAGGCCCCACCCACATCCTTGGAAAGTAAGTAGATATGTGCCTGCACACAAAATAGGTGATTCAGCTAATTGAGTTATCAAATACTGACCAGGCTCTGGATTTGCATGGTATTGACATACTAGCAGCTGGTCAAGTGGAGAAGACATTCGTAAGTAGTTTTTTTGCTTTATCATAAAATAGGCATAGGGACGTGTCGCGCCACTGAAGAATAAACTATCAGGAAAAGATTGAGATAATATTGTAAGAGGCATCAGACAACATTTAGTGTGACCCTAAAGAAGCTACTGGTGACCGAAATGTCACTTGATGCTCATTCATCTCTTTTTGCTTGTTTGTGTAGTTTAACGTCCCACTGACTATGCAGGTGAGACTTACTCAAGTTTCAGTTTTTCACAAGTAAAAAGGTAGGCCGAAGGCCTGCCTCGGATGATCGTATCCAGGATGATCGAATCTATGAGATGAGCCACAAGATAGAAATCCCGCTCCTACACATTTACCGAAACAAGTTTCACCAACCATACTTCATCATCCTTCTTTTAGTCCTTATTTTCTCGGTGGACTTCCTTATTGTGCACGGAATATCTGACACATGCATGCAGTGCATCTCCTTGTATTGCTACTGGAGCACCTGCGAATAAGTATATATTCTGTCTCATTTGGTTCGGTTAACATTCAAGTTCCACTCATCACAACTTCACTTTTATTTATAATCACTAAATTAGCAACAGTACTCTCCACTCTACTTCAGGGCCCACTTTTTGGGGTTTCAAATGATTCAATGATGGTTTTGAATCGGGTTTAGCCAATCCAGGTATGATCTGCCAGCAGATGCATACACCAAATTCATTATTATTATGTTGATTTGTTTGTTTGTTTGTTTGTGTAGTTTAACGTCCCACTGACTATGCAGGTGAGACTTACTCAAGTTTCAGTTTTTCACAAGTAAGAAGGTAGGCCGAAGGCCTACCTCGGATGATCGTATCCAGGATGATCGAATCTATGAGATGAGCCAAAAGATAGAAATCCCGCTCCTACACATTTACCGAAGCAAGGGTTCTTTAACCTCCGACACCACATAGACATGGTGTGAGAGGGACAGGCCTTTGTTATGCTGTAAGTCTACCACAGCATGGGAAAGAGCAGCCATAGGTATAGTCGGGAAGCAATGAAAACTCCAAGCTGATACAAACTGTGTGCCATCAGTCTGGAGTGATACATCCCGACTCGCCAAACTAGTCTCCCCCATTTTTTTTCCATTTTTTCCATTTTTTGTATTTTTTTTTTGTATTTTGTATTTTTTTTTTTTTTTTTAATTTTCCATTTCATATTTTGTCCCATAGTTGGGTTTCCTTTAAGAATTTTAATACATTTTCGTCATTAGTAGTGTTGAAAACACTGTACATAGATGTTGTGTCTGAAAGATGTTTTCTTCTATGTTGAAACTTGCGACATATACACATGAGCATACATATGTATTGAGTTAAAGATTCAACAAGCCACTATTATGTCTGACGGGTTAACCCAGTGTAGTCGAGAGGTCTTCTACAAGCAAGCGGTCAAGGGAGGATGAGGATGAGGATGATGTGCTCATCATATCGATCTCCACTGATGAAACGCAGTGTAGTCAAGAGCACTTCACAGATCCTGCAACCAGTGACTTTGATTGAATTGTTTTACGTCCCAGTGTACTATGACCCCTATGACTTATTCTACTAATGCTAATACTAATTGGCAATATACCCAGTGTAGTTGATTGATTGATTGATTGGGTTGTTTAACGTCCAAGTGTACTGTGACGCCTGGGACATATCTCAAGTTGGCAAGGAGTCATCCACAAATAGTGGTAGTGTAGTGTGATCTGAAACAGTGGAAGCACTTCAGGTACCGCATGATGGTCTGAAGGACAACTATATTGCAAATATCTAAAAAAGATAATCAGAAATAGCGGAGGTGTCGAGTGAGTGGAATGATAAGGAAGGAGACGAGGAAGGGCAAGAAGCGATGGCGAAGGTGTCAAGTAAGTGGAGTAATCAGGACAGAGAAGCGGTCGAGGATGGGGAAGCAGTCGAGGTAGGGGGAGCTGCGGCAGAGGTGGGTGCTTCTGAAGGAAGGAAGAGGCAGCATGAGCAGAAGGAAGGGGAAGGGAGTGCTGTAAAGCGGGTCTGTGTCGAGGAAGAGGAAGAAAGCTGCCCCATCTGCCTGGAGCCTGTCCATGAGAGGCAGGTAGGTGGAGGTAGTGTGGCATGTTCTCACTATCACGATAATATGCGATTTGTGTTTCAGGCAGAGTAGACACAGGAGGGTACCTGGCCTACCCCAACTGCTACCAGAAACCAATTCCACCTGTCCTGCTACTGCAATGGAAGGCAAGGAATCCAAACCCAGGCGGTCCCCTGTCGGTCACCCCAAGTAAGTAGTTTTAATGTTACATTAATCTTAATCTATGTTGTTACCGTTCTGTTGAATCTGCCATGAAATGGTGAAAAGAATTTACAAAAAAATACCACAGATGACAGAAGAGGAGCAGACAGAGAACAAAGTGAAAGGTAAAGAAGAAGGCCTAGTCAAGAGTGTTAAGATTGCAAATAACACTATATTTCTGCACTGTGGCATGTGCCAATTACATTATGAGCTGTGTAGGGAGGCTCCCTTAAGAATTCTCCTAGTGTAATCCATCACAGTGAACAAAATCAGAAGATGTGAAGACACTTTACTGTATCAATATCTAGTCTGAAATTTGTTGATGGCACCTTCCAATTCCCACCGAGTGAAATGAAGGTTGTAAGGAGTAACCTATGTATCAGGCTATGAGGCTGGGATTAATCCATACTAATCCAGCCAAACGGTTCGGAATATCACTGACCCTAAGCCAACAGATCTTGACAGGAGTGAGCAATGCATGTTTAATGCCACTGCTAGGTTCAGGATGACAGACAGAACTATATGTCATGTGACTAAGATCACTGCCCTGAAATACCACACTGACAAAAAATTTCCTGGTTTACCCCTACCCCATATGAGCCGGTAAACAAGTTGATACCAATTGAAAATTTGGGATGGAAGACACCTCAAACGGGTGACACATTCACCACCAAGGGTGTAGTCTCGATTAATTACTATTGTTGTATGACTGCCCGATGGAGGAGGTGTCGAGTGAGTGGAGTGAGTAGGAAGGAGACGAGGAAGGGCAAGCAGCGATGGCGGAGGTGTCGAGTGAGTGGAGTGAGGAGGAAGGAGACGAGGAAGGGCAAGCAGCGATGGCGGAGGTGTCGAGTGAGTGGAATGAGGAGGAAGGAGACGAGGAAGGGCAAGCAGCGATGGCGGAGGTGTCGAGTGAGTGGAGTGAGGAGGAAGGAGACGAGGAAGGGCAAGCAGCGATGGCGGATTGATTGATTTGTTTAACGTCCCAGCGTACATAGACCCTAAGGGACTTCTCAGGTTTGATCGGACAATAGGTCCTTTCATTTCTCATCTTAAAGTTGCGCATAAGTGTGTGGGTGCGTGTGCGCGTGCATGTGTTTGTGAGTCTGCTTGTAGCAGTGGAACACGGCTCGTAGCAGTGAGATACTGCTCGTGGCATCGGGCCCCGCTTTATTGTGCTGCCTCACACAGGTGGTGTGCCGCAGACTGTAGACACATCATCTGGCCAGTCACATTATCCTGAGACCGGCGAACCAGTCGTAGTTCCATACCAATCGGGCCAGCACATCAGGGCTGGTGAGTATGCAACTACTTTCCGTCTGGCTAGAGAAATCTTCTCCAGCCTGCCCTACCGAAACATAGGGGGGCCTGTTCCTCCCCTTTTACATCTTTTCGAACATCTTTGTTTCCCGCAGGAAGCTCAGAAGTTCTTTCTTTCCAGTGCCAGTAAAGACGCTGTTCATGGACGACGTACCTTGGAGGTGGTCGTCCCTACTTTTCTTTGTTGCTTGACAGAAGAGCACCAAGTGCTCCATGGTCAGAGGTACTTGACATCGCTGACATACCGGTTGGTTTTCACCCTTCATGAGGTGTCCGTGTGTCAGCAGCGAGTGGCCTATCCGAAGACGGGTCAGTCTTGTCGATTCCCTCCTGGTCAAACCTGTATGGTCGGGCTTTTTGCCTATCGAAGGTTCGATGGCTCTCAGTTTGTTGTTTTTGTCAGAGTTCCAGCGTTTCTGCCATTCCTCTCTGATAAACTCTCGGCAAATCGGGAGGTCTGAGGAAGGGATGCAAGCCGAGCTGGGTTTCATGGCGGAGGTGTCGTGTGAGTGGAGTGAGGAGGAAGGAGACGAGGAAGGGCAAGCAGCGATGGCGGAGGTGTCGAGTGAGTGGAGTGAGGAGGAAGGAGAAGAGGAAGGGCAAGCAGCGATGGCGGAGGTGTCGAGGGAGTGGAGTGAAGAGGGGGGAGAAGTGGACGAGGATTGGGAAGCGGTCGAGGTAGGGTGAGTAGGGGCAGCTGAGGTGGACGGGTGAGCTGCGGCAGAAGGAAGAGGCAGCACACGCAGGAAGAAGAGGAAGGGAGTGCTGCAAAGCGAGTCTACATTGAGGAAAAGGAAGAGAAGGGGGCTGCCCCATCTGCCTGGAGCCTGTGCATGAGAGGCAGGTTTTTTGTTTGTTTGTGTGGTTTAACATCCCACTGACTATGCAGGTGAGACTTACTCAAGTTTCAGTTTTTCACAAGTAAGAAGGTAGGCCGAAGGCCTACCTCGGATGATCGTATCCAGGATGATCGAATCTATGAGATGAGCCAAAAGATAGAAATCCCGCTCCTACACATTTACCGAAGCAAGGGTTCTTTAACCTCCGACACCACATAGACATGGTGTGAGAGGGACAGGCCTTTGTTATGCTGTAAGTCTACCACAGCATGGGAAAGAGCAGCCATAGGTATAGTCGGGAAGCAATGAAAACTCCAAGCTGATACAAACTGTGTGCCATCAGTCTGGAGTGATACATCCCGACTCGCCAAACTAGTCTCCCCCATTTTTTTTGTATTTTTTTGTATTTTTTGTATTTTATTTTATATTTTTTATTTTATTTATTTTTTAATTTTCCATTTCATATTTTGTCCCATAGTTGGGTTTCCTTTAAGAATTTTAATACATTTTCGACATTAGTAGTGTTGAAAACACTGTACATAGATGTTGTGTCTGAAAGATGTTTTCTTCTACTTTCTGCAGTCCTTCTACAGTGGAGTAGAAGATGCTCCACTGTCAGACAGGTAAAGACGGACAGTTCATTTTCTGGCTATTCAAGCATTTTAAGCTCTTTATTTGTGAAAAATGGTAAAGTTTAACTGTTATTCTTTCCATAGAAGTAACAGTAGAAGTTGTATATATGAGCTTTGAAATGAGAGGGGGAAAAAATGAAGTGAAATTTGTATTAAGTTTCCCAGGAGTATTCACCTATTTTTTACTTTTCTGTGTAAAATTTATTGAAACTGGTTTTCATAAATTCTTCTACACCCTTTCTCCGCATGATGTAGCAGCAATGTATTTCTTTCTGTTCATGATATTTCACCGGCATCCTCATTGTTGCAGGAAGAAGAGGCGATAGATAAACCAGGGAGTACAATATGATACAGTGCACTAAAAGTAATGTGTAAGACTTGCACCTGTAGAGATATACAATACTTATTTCTTATGTACTACTTATGTGGAAAAGTAATGTAATAACATTAGAGCGGGAGAGAAATTTATCTGCCCCACCGGTATCCCCAAACTGTGTTGGGAGCATTGAAGTCACTGATCATGAAGTATAAATTGTTAAGTACACAGATAGTGCCATCCATCTCCGGACAGGCAACCCAGATCTAAATCTGAGGTTTGAACATCTTGACATGGGTACAAGGCAAAGGTGTACCAAAGGACAAAGGCACTATCTGCGGAGAGGAAGAAAGAATGTGCAGGAAGGAACTCAGTGGTTAATTCCCCAGACTGTTAGATTTTAATAGAACATCTCTACACCTCAGAAAGTCATCCCCAACCGGGAGTGAGTGAGTAATGGACAACAATTAAGGTCATATTCATGGCGAGAAACTTGAATTACGCTCCACTAGGACGCTGTAAATGTGAACTCTTACCTAACCTTGGAGTATTTCAAGAAGGAGGCAGGGGAGTTTCTAACCAAATAATGGGGTTGATTTAAGCCATTTAGAAGTAATTGAATTGCAACAATAGGGTGGTGTATATCTGTAGTAGTAAAAAGCTCCATCACCTCTTTGAACGAACTATAGTCATTCCTCTAAAAAAAGATTTTTTTGCTTTCATGATTTTAGAGACTACCGAGCCTGCTATGTAACCGATGACGTCAATCTCGTCTTGGGACAGCACCGGTGGGGTGTATGGCATTGTGGCTGGATGTGGTGATGTGATGATATGTTTGAAGAGCCGGATGCAGATAAATGATGATAATTGGATGCTACCGGTGATGGCGGATATATCACACTTACTTGTATGTCGAACTTGTATGTTCTTTGAACTTGTTGTTCTTACTGTTAATAAATAGGGCAGGTATAGCCAGCCATACGCGTAAGCACCATTATATATTGTCTGTGTATTTATTATATGCATATATCTTGGTACAAACGGTAGCAAAAATATAGGAAATAATGTGGTTGATAAGAGGAAGGAATAATGCATTCCTCCCCCCTCAAGACATGGGACAATATTTGACAAGTACAGTCCTCTTGTTTCTTGGCATTCAATCTGGTTTATCCTTTCTTTGTCAACAATGTGACCAGAAGAAGTGATATTAAAATGAGGTAGCTACCAATTATTGGCTTGGATTGGAAGTGGACCAATCTTCAAGGTAATCTCCTTACACAAAGATGTTTGACCTGCAGAAGACAGAAATCCTGCTCCTACTCATTTACTGAAGCAAGACTTAATACTCCAAATCCTGGTGAGCAGTAAGCCACAGGTCAGGGGCCAAACAAAAAAGGTGTATATATTTAAAGTAATGTCAAGGTAAGTTTGTAGCAGATATTACAGGATCATGTTTGACAATCCAACCCACAGTACTGAATGCTATAATTAGTCTACAGGAGGAGCTACAATTAGATGCGAGAACTGAGCAGTAGGCCGTGGCTGGAAAACTAAAAGTTTGTTTGTTTGCGTAGTTTGATGTCCCATTGACTTGGCATGAAGAAAGGTTGTCCGTAAGTACAAGTGGAGTTGTGAGTGTCAAGCAAGCATCTTTGCCCAACCCGCCACCTCCCCATGGTGAAGTTGTGCTGAGATGTTTCAGACAGTCTATAGATGGGATAAGCCAAAAAAAAAGTTAGCATGGCACGAGGTTAAATCTAACTAGTATGGTAAAGTTTAATTTCCAATTACAATGCAATAACCCAGATAAAAAACATCCAACATGTATGCTTGGTTGACAATCAACCTAATGGAGTTGCTGCTGAGTGTCGCAGTTCCCAACAGAGAAGTGAAGAGCAAATAAGATTAGTGAATAAAACTGTACCTTCCACTCGTTCTCATCCTATGACTGCAGTTCAAGTTGTTCATGGTTATCTAATTGCATTATTATTGACAAACTCTACACAACATTCAGCATATTTTTGGACGATGTCACTGTAGTGCAAGATTGTCCAGACTTCCTGACCTCCATGCTCCTCTATCTCAGTTTATGGCTTTAATCTTATCTACCCTCCCAAACTGAAAAGCACCATGCCACCGCCGATACAATATTTACATTGTAGTGGGTGGGGTGTGTAAAAAGACTGGCCGATATGTTGGGAAAAAGCAAGGATGGAAGGTTCTAACTACAATGTTTGAGTATGTTGGGCCAGTGGACAAAACTGAGACAAACTCATAAAGATACCATTGTCACAAGCAAAAACAGTAATCTGCAACGGGTAGATGGTTTCTAATTACGCATGATTTAAGTAACCTATCCGATAAAGTAAGCACTCTTAGAGGGCAGGACAGCAAGAAAGAAAACACAGCATCAACACATCAACAAAAGTGACCCTCGCCAACAAAACACCTAGGCCAAAAAAATCCTTGCTTGAAACCCTGGAACAAGAGATGAGGGAGTTTTTTGCAGCATCAGCAATTGCCAATGACAGTGGAGCACCACACAAGGCTGTAACTTATACCTTCCCTGATCTGAGAGGTGAGGAATATGTATCAAGCAGCCACTCCTCCTGCAGAAGCTATTTCACAAACAGGAACGTATGACCCGCCAAAATATGGTAGGGCATACTACTTCTCCCCTTCAGGTTAAAAGCTGGGACAAGTGAGACCATTCTCCATGGACAAATATATTAACCAAGAGAAGAATACCTACCATGATGATGCACCTAACAGCAATGAGCCATGCACCAGTTCCTTTAGTTCTGCCCTCTACATGGCTATTTCTATGGCTTTCACATCATACCAGGCTCGGTAGCAAGGAAGGATCCAGCAGTTTCTTTGTACACCCACCTCAGAAGATCTGCTATGATTTTGCTTGTGGCTTGGAAGAATACTGCCTTAACAGGGTCTGGGTACTTCAAAGATGTCCAGTTTTCTCATGACATCTTTCATGGGTATTCGCACAAGTGCAGCAATATATATCAGGGATCCAGACTGCTTGGTTCAGAAAACATCAAATTTGAAATTGCAGAGCAATTCAATAGCTTTGTAAAGTGTATAAAGTACCCTGCAAGGCAGATGACTCACGGAAAGTTTGTGTTCTTTCTTCAATTTTTCATCAATGTTTGGAATAACAAGAAGGCTGAGAAAGACCGGAACAAACTTTGCCTTGCCTAACTTGGACATCAATAGGGATACTCACTCATTATGTTGAATTAACTACCTTATTCTAATTATTTATTTAACAGCTTACTCATAGTCAAAAATTGAAATATACTATTGTATTTGTTGTATGTAGACAAAATAGTATGATCTTTTCAGAGTAAATAACAATGTGCACTTCATGTGGATGCTCATTCCCACATTATGTGGATACCCACTGTGCCCAAATTATGTGGCTGCCCACATGGGGATAGTAATTCCCACATAATGTGGATGCCTACTGTGTGTGGATGTTCATTCCCACATTATGTGGCTGCCTGCTGTATGTATCATGATTCCCACAGTGTGTGGATGCTTGTCAAAGTGCTACATAGATATTTACAGGCATTGTCAAGTTTGAATGGCCAAACAAAGAAGCGGTTTATTTGACCTTGTCAAGCACTAGAAATGCTAATTCAATGGGGTAGTTCCGTAGTCCCAACTAATGTAGTTTTATATATAGGGGAATTAAGAATAAAATTAAAGTTCTCGATTTAAAATTAAAGTATTGGATTTAAGGTATGGAATATTTGTAAATGAAAGATGATGAAATTAATATCGACCCTTTAACTCTAATGACAATACGACAATGTGTTTTACACCAATCCAAGAGTTCAAAATGTGCAAACTAAAGAGTGGGGAGCACAGCAGCTGCCTTGAATTCAGCTTGAGTGATGAAGGACGTCATGTCACAGTCACTTTGTGGGGCACAGCTACCCATCTGCCCGTCAAGTGAGGACTGATACCTGAGATTCAATATGCAAATATGACGGCACATGAGATATTGCCCCATCTACATGACGGCTATGTGGATAATGTAATAGTACTAACCTTTTTAGTTCCATGTACATTTGAATAATCTGGAGTAATAGCTAAAATGCTCCCTTCTCACTGTTCTTAGGCAGCACGCAAAGCACAGATGCGACGTGTGAGGGACACGATAAATCGGAAGCTCACCCAGGTATGCATTAATAATACAGTGAAGTAAGGTTAATGGGCAACTTTATCAACTTTATGCAGCAACAAATGAGGTCTCTACCGCAAAAGCTCTCATGCATGAACAAACAGGTGGCTTCATGTAAAAGACTTCAGGGCCCTTCAATGAACCACCAGTCTTCTTAACACCAGAGGAAAGACTTGAGTACGAAAACATTGAGGGAACCAGGTAAGCCATGGCCAGCTTATATCTGGTTACAGTGCAGCCTCCTCGGGGAATTCCAATGTGTCGTCTTCTTCAGTAAATACCTGAGACATGGATGTAACGTACAATAAACTGATTCCAACCATTATTTATATAGCATGGATGTTGAAGAAACGGAAGAACTATACTTAGAGTTAAATATCTTTCCATTTGAACTTAAAAAGGAGCAGTTAGAGGCGAGAGATTCGGCTTTGAAGGTGGCTGGATGTGGAGCGTGGCTTGTCAGGACAACCACTGGCTGCTACCACATGGACACACTGCCAGCAGGAACGGAGGTCCACGATGCCCTGAAGGATGAGCTCCTGAGGGGTTGGAAGGGGCTGCACCTCACTAAAGCTGGGGTGGCAGCTCTAAATAACTGCTTCACAAGGATTGTCCATCAGGTCAGGTTTTTCCATTGTGCCAAGCACCATAACTAACAACACTAGGACTGATTTGCCTCATTGAAGCACTGTGTACTAACTATAAATCATATTTATTATGAACAGTGCATTAGCTCAAGAATAGCTAAACAAATTAAAATCAAATTGATGTGTCATGATATCTATGCAATGACCAGGTGTGCAGAGGAAAATTATTTCATTATAAACAGACATCACAAAAAGACTTCCTTCCGCAGCCTGCAACTATTTCTTACTTTCTTTGCAGCGCATTTGGCTGCTTGATGACAGTTGCAAGACTGCCTCACAGATGTGGACTTTGATTGTTAGTTTGTTTAACGTCGGGAGGGCAAGTTGTGGACGTGTCCATCCCTGGTCAGGTCCTGGGGACTGCCGTCCTCCCAAGGAACTGCACCATCTTGTCATAAAACAAAGGGAGGCTGGAGAGATATTCAACGTCCTGGGGCGTACAAGAGTGACCGTCAACAGGTTGCGAGTGAGGAAAAGCTACTGAATTTGGAGGTCCATTCATGTCACTCTATTTGGCTGCAAGAAGGCTCATAGTTGACCTTCGCACTCCCACTTCTAAACAAAGATTGTACCCAATGCTAAACTATGACCTAAAAGCTATAATCCGTATAAGCATAAGTGTATCTGTTTGATTGATTGGATTGTTTTACGTCCAAGTATCCTATGACGCCTGGGACTTGCTCTAGAGTTTATTGGACTCTCGGTCCGTTTATTTCTCATCTAGGTTGCGATTAAAGTGTGTGAGTGCGTGTGCATGTGTTAATGAGTCTACTTAAATGTTGAACAATTTAAAGTTTCGTTGTTTTCACTGGATGCCGATTTTAAATGGCCTATAATGTTATTTAGTTATCAGTCTTAATGTTCCAGACGATCCTCGAAACCCGAAGTATGGAATTGAAGGACCTGGGTCTATCCTGCTAAGTGTGGAGATGGTCGAGCAGTGCTGGGAGTCTGGTGCATTCAGCTATTAAACTCCCCGTAGTCTCCAGAACACTATATTTTTCTCTCTCGAATGCCTTCGGTTGGAGAACCTCAGCTGAGCAGTATGACACTGCTTGGACGGATACTAAACACGATGGCCGCATGTAACAGCCTAAATTGTCTTTTTGAATAATACTACGAAGTTCCACACTACTCTACAACTGCCAGCTGGACTGCAATCAAGGGATTTACATGACCCTCATCATCATCGTCATCACTGGACAGTTCATCGTCTCTGAGTTTTTCCAAGATCAGACCGAGTTCGTTCCTACCATTAAGTTTGCCCTCTTCAATGGTACTGGCTTTGCTTAGAGGTATCCCACAACTCCAGTAATCATCTCCTACTGTGGCTTCATAGAGGTGACCATCAGTTTTCTCCAGTTTGGCTCTCATCTCGTCATCTTCGTATTTTAGTCTCTGGACCAATTTCATGGTGCCCCTCTTGCGTTTAGCCCACTCCTGGTTGTTCACAATTTTGTTTGAGAGTTTTTTGATTTTGTAGGGACATGTCATTTCAATAATCCTCTCAGCAATCTCTGGTTGTTGACATGTGAAAGCCCTCTGTGATTGATAGAGGCATTCTGCATTCGGATAGACTATGTTCTCATGGGCTATGTCCACTGGGTAGAAATTACTCAAGAAGGAAGCTGGTCCCTGGAAGGCATAGCCGTCTTTGGTTTTGCGGGTTTTACTGTCAGACAGTCTCCAACCAATGGGTAGCTCCTCCAGCTCTGAGTAGTTATATCTGGATCCATTGACCATGATCTGCAGGCCTCTCTGTTGTGCTTGTCCACCATTTTCTCTTATGAAAGTGGCTAATTGCCTGAGGTCTCTCTGCCTTCTTTGGTCCTTCTCTGTCAGGTCATCATTTATGAAAACCTTCCTCCACTTGTCAATATCTTTGAGTTCCTTCAAACCCCTGAAGACAGCAATCTTTTGGGACATGTTGGCGAACTTGATCATGACTGGACGGGCTCTTTGATCCTGGTTGTTGTACTGACTGTCCTTGTTGCCTAGCCTATACACACTAGCTACTTTTGTGGTGTGATACCCAGTCTTCAAGTCAGTGAACAATTCATCAATCTGTGTAACCGTGTCTCCTGTGTCTGGCAGGCCTGTGACAACCATGTTTAGTTGTCTCTTTTCTCTCTCTAGGTTGTCTACCTGATCTTCAAGGTAGCTGATGGTACGCTTTTGCCTGGTATTAACTGCCTTTAGCCTCTCTACTTCCACTGATAGTAATCTGAAGCGCTGCTTATGTGTTCTCAAATTGTCATCCTGAGTAACAATATCGGTTTCAGCGGTATTCATTCGCTTGGTGAGTGCCTCGACATTTTCATAGAGCCTAAGCACGTCTACCTCTTTCTTGGTGCGTGGTTTCTCTGTGGCAGGCGCCTTGCCCGGCGATGCAGTGTCGTCCGGCATTATCGCTCACACCCTTTCTAATTCACCGATGTTCACTATATAGTAAGTACTGCAATCTATAAAACGTTTTCAATCGTTTCTAGGCCTACTCACTCAAAGTGTTATTGGTTACTCCAACGTTTCTATACGTTTGTCTTGGTTCTGTTGTCGAATTTTAGCCTCCGCTGTGTGAACACGTCTACCTACTAGAATCCATGACTCACTCCTGATTGACAACAAAGGTAAACACAAGAACGGAAATGGACAACGACCTGGACCAACCAATGATAATGAAACTGAAAACTGGAAATACAATTCGAGGAACTGGCCACAGTTCCTTGTGATGGAACCCTCCAAGGGTGAGAGTTTGGCAAAGGTTTCACCCTTTGTCATCTCAAAAACCCTTTGTGGGGCAGCGGGACAAGTGAAACTTGTCACAAAGACCAAGAGTGGTATCCTCTTCATTGAGGTCGAGCAGGAAAAACAGGCCCGCTCCCTCATGCAGATTTCCACCCTTGGCGACAAAACGGTGAGGGTCTCACTCAGCACACAGATCCTTGAAGGGGGTCATCAGATGGAGAGACCTCCTAGGTACCCCAGTAGAGGAGATCGGAGCTGAGCTGAGCCCTCTAGGTGTGACAAACGTCCACCAAATGAAAATCAGGAGGAACGGACAGGTCTTGGACACGGCAACTTATGTCCTGTCCTTTGACAGTCCAACTCCTCCTGAGGAACTAAAGTGTGGCTACCAGTTGGTGAAGGTGGAAGCCTACATCCCATCCCCGATGAGATGTTTCAGCTGCCAACGCTTTAGCCACACTGGGAAAAGATGTTCCAGATGGACAGTCTGTGGAAAGTGTGCCCGAGAGGGCCACACACTCAAGGACTGTCGTGGGAAAAAACCGATTGATATGGTTATTTTCCAAATGTGCATTGACGTCCAGGACTTACCACGTTAGCAAGGAAGGTTCATTATTAATGTTATTCTGTTGTTAGGAGAGGTAGAGGTGTAAAATACAGCCTTTATTGGTCAAGTCAATGGGACTGCCACATTTACCATGAAATAAAAAAACTACAGTGACATCATTTCTCCACATGTAATTAAAACATTAATCCTCTTGATCATTTTTAGATGCGGTCGTTAGCTACCAGTACTCCTGCATTTCACATGGGAAGAGAATGTGAGGGATGGCTTAATGATGAATTAAATTTATAGTTGCAACACCAAGAAAAACAAAACCTAGTTACCCTACTTATTTTTTAGATACCATGCCGAGGCTCAAGAATTCAAGCACACCACATCCAAGTCACGGACAAATCTTTGTGGGTTCTGCTTTTCAAAGTTATTCAAATTTTGCACCGTTTACCCAACTTCCTTCTATTTTGTCTGGTTGATTGGTCAGCAACAAACCAGCAACGATCCTAACCGGAGCGCAAATACAACCAGGGGCCGCCCTTGCCGCCCGAGAGTGGTCCTGGTGGACCTTCTCCGCCAGGCAGGCCATATCTAAACGCCTCACTAGAACACCCACTGGCACTTCCGACAGACGTGAACATTCCATCCCTATATAATCCACTAATGGATAACCCTTTTGAAGACGATACTTTCTTGGAAGCGTTCGAAATATACTGTATGGAATATCTACCACTTTTGTATGACCACCAAAACTCAAATGGTAATGCCACAATTAATTCTGCAAATAAAAACTCACTAGATTGTTATTCCGGTGTTGTCAATCTTTAGATCATCAGCTGTGCGAAGGGGAATTCACTCTCCTACACGTATTCATGAATCCCTGCTCTTTTGACGCCATATCTAAGTAGAGAAAACAGGCAGGAATCACAAAGTACCATTTTGTGCTATGGTTGTGTCTCTGAGGGATACAAGCGTTGTTACGGTTTGCGTCAGTGTGGTTGTCCCATGTCGATGTTAAGTTATGTTGCCTTTAGGCCTATCGATTTGAAGAAATGCCCAATGTCCCATGTCATTAACTACTTTTTGTGCACCCCTGTCCCATGTAGAATGTCACTAATGTTGATAGGCCTACCCGAGGTCTACTGCAGAATAATTTACCATAGGTCTATAGCGCTATAAAATATATGCTGGTCTACGGTAGGACCCACTATGACACAGTCATCATTGCATGGTCTCTAAATACTAGCAGCTAAACACTAGATATATACTGGTATATTCTCACACTACAAAATTGTTGCTGAAACTAAAAATCTATTTCCAGAAAATGGATAAACAGACTCGGTGCGGCAGGGTGTCCAAACGCCCACTCCCCTTTGAGGAGAGAGCCCATAAGAAACTTAACGAACCTGTAAGTTTATAAAGATAACGGGAAATTACAACAGAATAATACTACTTTACCACCAACATCTATTCATTTCATCTCAACAACTATGCATGTCTACTCTTAATTTGAGTATGAAAAAATTCTTTCGCTGTTTATAATAAGCTGAAATCATGGCCGATGTGTGGAGGTCCCACGATGGGCGGTCAGACTATGCAGGCATAACCTTCTTCCATTTTCAAGTAGTTACACCTATAGGAAAGTTTTTCAGATTTTTATTTTACTGCTTCAGTCCCCCGATGAAAGTCAGGTAACAAGCTGTTCAGACAGCTTAAAAAGTTAGTGATATCATTTCCTGGGTAGCCAGGGTGTGCTCTCCATGCACAGTTTCCTGTACAAAGGATGATAACGATGTAACACTGATGGTAAGTCCTAGATTATTACTGACATAACGTTACAAGGCCAAGGAGGTGTGGAGTGATGAGGACGGAGAAGCGGTCGAGGTAGGGCGAGTAGGGGCAGCTGAGGTGGATGGGCGAGCTGCGGCAGAGGCGGGGGCTTCAGAAGGAAGGAAGAGGCAGCATGAGTAAGAAGGGGAAGGGAGTGCTGCATGATGTATTAGGATCCCAACCTATTGGAAACTTGGCTTCAACTAGAACTATACTGGAAATATACGCTTGTATCTTACAATACAACAAACAAAATCAAATACAGGTTGGAATCCTTTCTTGATTGATTAATTGATTGCATGTCTGTGTCCCCACACCAGACAAACCAAAGGGGATAGAAAAGAGAAGATATAGACCCTTTTAAATGAACGTTTTAATTGCGGGGATTCAAGAATTGGAAAATATGAGGAGTACCTGAGTGAAAAGGCCTGCAACAGTAACTTCAACGTTACATTCAGCTCTAAGATGGACGACCTGGGTGCTGAAGTACACGGTACACAGGTACAGGGCACACATGACATTATAGTACTTCTGGTTGGCATCAACATTGTAACCAAATTACAAGGTTGAAATATCTATTTCAAGCACCACAATCCAGAAGTTTGTGACAAAAATAGTGACAATTATGAGTGAGTATGGTCATATTCATGGCAAGAAAACCCGTGTCGATTCTTATTAACGATTACATACCCGCCAGGAACTCTTCTAGGAGCCACTTTCGCTGGCAGGTCTTGAAAAAGATGTCAGATCTCAAGTCTCAAGAACCGAATGTCTGTATTTTCTTACTACGAGATATTCGTGATCATCCCTAGGATTTCTTCGCTGCCATGACTTCAATGACCCATGCATGGGAGTGTGCAAGGTGTTGCCAGCCTTGCACAAAATACCTAACGACTGCTTCACCCGTCTAGTCGCTGGAACCTCAGATCCCTCTGTTAGGATACGAGCAAGAACCGACCATTTTCTTCAAGGACACTCATCAAACTTCTATCCAAACCTTCCATCTGCAGACGCATGCTTTAACAAGGTTTACATCCCAACGTCTCATAGAACATTGAGTGAATTCTTGACCGACATTTCGGACTAGGCCATGAAATATAGAGGTTATTGCTGTAATCTGTCAATAAATACAGTGACCATCATAACAATAGTATCATAAATAACTATAACACTAGTCCAGGGGATATTGGCTCATGATTCCCAGTTTGGACTTATATTTTTTGTTAGATTACATTATAATAGACCAAGATGATCGGCACATCTTTGAAACAATAAAATCTCATGACAAGGAGGCAACCTCAACACAATAACTTGAACGACTACCATGGATCAGTTATCAGGAATTTTTACAGCACCATGTTAAGACCCGACCACTGCAACCAATTCTGCACTTGCTTAACAAGACATTTGACCATGTGCTAAGAGCATCAAATGAACTGTGTCAATCAATTACAACATTGACAGATTGCTTATAAATTGGATGCTCTTCTTGTCCCAATTGATGACGTTAAAACAGATCTCGGAAATTCAAAATTACAAAGGATATGCAGAAATTTGAGAAGAATGGGGGACCTATCTTTTTTGCACTGACATTTTATTTGACTGGTCCTGAAGTTTTAAAGAAAGAAAAGTGGGCGAGATTGGGAGCATCAAAGAGGGAGAAAAAGAAGTCACTGGCGCGATTCGTAATCCCGAAAATGAAAAAGAAACAGGAGCAGAGAGGAAGAAGAGGTAGGAGACCAAAGAGAGAGCCCCCCCCCCCCCCAGGGAGAGAGGGAGAGGATAATCCGCACGGAGCAGTCCCCAAGGTCAGGGGGATGGCTCTCGCTCCCGCCATTCCTGCCGATCCGCCGGAGATCTCGCGCGGACCCGCAGGGGCACGAGAAACAAGCAGTCCGCAAAGCCGGAAGAATCCCCACGATCCGCAGCCTGGTCTCGTGCGGAGCGAGAAGTAAACAACAAAAACAATCCGCCAGCTCCGCCGAGCAGGAAAGAGTGCCAGCAACCTCGGGGATCGAGAAGCCAGCGGATCGCGGGAGTGCCGCCAAGAAAGAGGGAGCCAGTAGCCTTACCGGAGGATCCGGGCATCATAAAAAACAAAAAGCGGCGGATTCTACCCAGGCAGCTCCCCTCCATAGCGTGGTGAAAATCCCAGTACGAGTGACCACAGCTGCCCAGTTGACAGGGCCAGAGCTCCCAGAGCCTGAGGAGGGCGAGATGTATAACTGTACGGTATGCGAAGCCACCTTCTCCAACACCTCGAACAGGGCGAGGCACATGAAAGAGGCCCACGGTCCCCCCATGGGATAGATGTGCCCATTGGAGGGGTGCAACTGGGGGGGGGGGGGAAGGGACCGTGTGGCAGATGGCCATACCGCCTACACGGCCAAAAGAAAAGGGGACGTACAATGCCACCTCAAACGCAATCACGGGGAGGGGCGTTGCCCACCCCTGGTTCGCGAGCACCCGGGAATTCCCTCTGGCACACCCCAGTCCCCACGGTACACGCTGCACCGCCGCCGGGTTGTGAAGGTACCACCGCCGGTAGCTCCAGCCCCGCAGCAACCTCCGATGCCACCACCAGCAGCTCCAGGCCAGCAACCCCACCCCTTGCAGCAGCAACCCCCGCATGGTGACGCTACAGCCTCCTCCTACGACAGCGGAGACAGAAGCCGTCGTCAGCACTCTGACTGACGGAGTGGAGGCCGACAAGAAGGGGGCGTTGGCCGACCTGGTGCGGAAACATAGGGCCGCTTTCCAACTCCGCCCGGGGGACACAGGCCGCGCAAACACGGTGCAGCATAACATTGACACGGGTCACCACGCTCCGGTGCGACTTCATGGTTGTTCATGGTTATCAAATTGCACTATTATTAAGAAACTCTACACAACATTCAGCATACTTTTGGACGGTGTCACTGTAGTGCAAGATTGTCAAGACGTCACGACCTCCATGCTCCTATATCTCGGGCCACTTTATGGCTTTAATCTTATCTACCCTACCAATCTAAAAAGCACCATGCCGTCACCAATACAATATTTACATTGTAGTGGGTGGGATGTGTGATCTAAGCCAAAAGACTGGTAAATATGTTGGGAGAAAGCTGAGACTTGAACAACCCGGACAGTGTGGAAGACCTTGAGAGTGTTAACTGCAGATAACCGGGACTGGCTGGATGAAAGAAGAACTGTTCTTTCAGTATCTGACCATCTCATTAAGCACACAAGCAAGGATCACCCAACCTTACTGATACTTGATAACCATGAGTGGAATGTGACACGTTGAATCTTGTGTTACGTATAGACAGCTCCCTATAGATAAAACCCCAAGTGGGAAGAATTTCAACACCTTTTAGTCATCAGTGGTGTTTCTTCTACTCAATGATACTTTTTTCTCCTTCTAAAGGCCACCGACTCTATGCTGTCGCTGGGATATAGTGCTGATAAAAGATAGAAGCCAGACGGAAGACACATTGTTCCTCCCTCACAGATTCTACTGTTCTTCTAAATTAGTAATCAAGATTCAAATTGATCGTAATATAGTTTTAGTCTTCATTACTGATCGTAGGCGCTATTTCTACAGTGACAGTAGACTGTGCACACCGGAAACAAATGGAGGCCAAACTGAGGGCCAAATGGCACATACCTACACTTTGGCTAGCAAAGGTGTAATATCCAAAGATGTGGCCAAGAAAGCAAAGGTGCAAACTTTTCCCAAGATAAGTGGGAAGGCGAACAGGAGAAAGGTGTTGTTCTGAGTTGTGAGATTCGTCAAGACTTCACAAGAAAACCTGATAATAACTGAGGATTGTTTGTTTGTTTGTGTAGTTTAACGTCCCACTGACAATGCAGGTGAAACTTACTCAAGTTTCAGTTTTTCACAAGTAGAAAGGTAGGCCAAAGCCCTACCTTGGAAAATGCTATTGAAAGGGATGACCTGTTATGATACAGGGATTGTTTTTAGGTTTCAGGAGTTGTTGAAACACAACAGTTTGGGAGATCCCCTAAACACGTTAAAATTGTTACCGTTCAATGCTTGTAAACGTTTATGTGTTGTGAATACTCTAAAGGAGTATTCAAAGAGATCGAAGGGGGTTAGGCCCACCCGGAGGGGTCACTGCTTCTAACCACAGTCCCACCTTTCCACCCTCCATCGAGAGATGCCATCTCTCAGTGGATGGTGGCAGGTATAGATACCACCAGGTTCAAGGGCCACAGCACCGGGGAGCTACATCTGCTGCCCGGGTGCCACAGGGACCCAGTGTACCAGCACAGGTACCCAGTGTACCAGCACAGGCGCCCAGTGTACCAGCACAGGCGCCCAGTGTACCACCACAGGTACCCAGTGTACCACCACAGGTACCCAGTGTACCACCACAGGTACCCAGTGTACCATCACAGGTACCCAGTGTACCACCACAGGTGCCCAGTGTACCAGCACAGGCGCCCAGTGTACCACCACAGGTGCCCAGTGATTGATTGATTGATTTGTTTAACGTCCAGACGTACATCAAGTACCCCACGGGACATCTCAAGTTGGCAAGGAGTCATCCACAAATAGTGGTAGTCTGCCTTGCAGTAGTAGGACAGATATTTATATGCTGCTTGCCCAATACAGCAGTGACCGAATCTATGGATGATCGAATCTAGTGCCCAGGTGCCCAGTGTACCACCACACCGGGACCCAGTGTCAGGAACTACAACCAGATCTCACGATGGTATTACACTAGTGAGTAAGTTCTCTTTCAGATGTCCTTTTCTGTTGCCGAATTTGAACGGGAGCATGATGTTCGATTGATTTGTGTAAAGTCCAGGCACAACACCATTGCTTGTTACTTTTGAGATATACATACGGCGTCCTCTACAGTCTTATTTAATACTTAATATTATATGTATCTTTATGTTCGGGATATAATCTATGCTAGTCATGACAACAACATGACAATGGACACATCAGTTCAGACCTTCGTGCCATCAGAGGGATTTACCTGGAGCTCATGTGTGTATGAAGGTAGGTGCTAAGCAGTGTTCTAAAACTGTACACTTGGTTATAGAGAAGATGGAAGGAAGCCTGCCACTATGTAGTGGTGACGTTATAAAAACCTATAAAGCTTCCTTACATTATGTGTGACCAGCCCCGAACAACCTGCAACTTGTGCTACAGAAGAACAGCAAGCTGACGTGAGTATGAATATATTACTCAATTACAAACTTATTGCAATCAATTTAAAGAATAACTTGTAGTACATCTTCATGACTTGGGTATTGAGTGATTTGCAGCAGGAGGACATTGCCCAAGAGACAACGGGCAGAGGAAAGTCTCAGTGCAATGACGAGTTGTATAGCCGAAACAATGTAAAGAATGGTGAACAACAGACTAGTCTGGTATCTGGAGAGAAACAAAAAACAGAGAGAATCTGGAGAGGGTAGTACGTCTTCATAACTTGGGTATTGTGTGATTTGCAGCAGTCCGAGAGACAACTGGCAGAGGAAAGTCTAAATGGAACTGTGTGTGTGCTTTTTGTCCCCAGAGCCCAGTGTGCCCTGAGGGTGTACAGTAATGGCACACGCCAAGTGAAAAAGGTTAGAAAGAATAGAACCCTTTAGCCATTAGGTTAAGTCTTTCACAAGTGATGGCAGGCGGAAGGTTTATCGTATCCAGGATGATCGAATCTAGCACGTTTTTGGCCGCACTGCATTACATTATATGGCTATTTGGTATTTCGTCATGTAAACCCCAACATGTTAATCTCTACGTTCCTAGACTGACTGCCAGTGAAGCCATCCTCTCAAACAAATTCCTCTCACGTTGTGATTTGTGTCCGGGGAAACAACAGTCCCACTGTACTTTGTCAACGGAAATCGGGACCATGAAAAGAGGACAGTGACTTCCTGGGGGAGGAAGACCACTAGGGTAAGAGTTTGCATTGTGAGAATGCCATTGAGCTTTGCATGTTATTGCCACCCACAAAGCAAGACCACTGTAGAGACTGTTGTTTCAATAGTAAATGATAGTGTTTCTTTGAACAAGGGAAGAGTGAAATGACTGGGGTGACAATTGTCACTTGATAATTATATGCTCTAGTGATTTCAATGCAGTTGAATGTAATATCAAAAATGTATTTGCTTTGAATCAACAAAATATACATTGTCATTTATTGTCAAATATATCCCTGTACAACAGCAGAACACTGCAGTCATTTCGTCCGGAGGTTACCACAGTTGCTGAAAAAATATCCAATGATACCCCAGATACTGATGTTGCCGTTACCACCCTAGGGTAGAAACCAAGAGAGGTGACAATGGTCCCCCAGTACCAAGTCTCACTTTGTAGACAGAACATTAGATATTTTGCCCTCCATATCAGCTCTGAAGGACATTGAAGAAACCATTTTGTCAGCTTTAAGCTTTCTTGCTACAACGATATACACATTGAACCTCCCAGAAGGATGGTACACACCTAAACTCGACCAGACAGTGCACAACTAGCAGCCACAAACAGGGAGTGGAATAACCAGTTTGGAAAACTGAAGGACACACTTCATCCCAGTAATTGAATAATGGAGGGTGCATCAAGAACCAGACCACAAAAGGTCTGTGGTCACTTTGTCCATGAGGCAGGCCTGACGTTCATGTACTTCTTGCCACTCTGCAAAACTCCTGAGAGATCCTACTTTCTGAACCTATTCAAACTGATGATGGTTCAGTCAAAGCGAAAGAGCATACAAACTAAAGTTCTTGTAGTATTGTGAGTTGTCAGACAGAGAGGCCATTTAACATCCACACCATTGATTTAGGTAGTCAAACTATCTAGAGAGCTGATTGTGATGTGATCATGGTAAAAGAGTCTAAGCGCTTGTTATTAGTATTTAGACTCACAGGCATAGGTGGCTCACCATTTTTCTTGGGGTTAATCTTAGTTATAGTGTGTACTTTGTGTATGAAAAAAATAAAAATAAGATTTGCACTAATGCCTTGATACATATCTGTATTTCAGAAATGGCAGCGACATGTCCACACATCCTTGTCATCGGAGACTCCATCGTCCTCCACATGAAACAGCTGAAGGTGTTCACCAAGAGGATGTCTGGGGACAATATTAAGGGTGTCACCCACGAGCTGCATGCAAACCATCGGGAGCATCTGGTTTCAGGTTTTACTTCTGACACCACTCTAGTGGTTCTAGGTTATATAGGAGATGGAAGTGAGGCAGCGCATGCGCAATCGTCAGTTTCCGGTAGCGTCTAGATTGCAGTGTCATCGTCGGAAAGTTTTCAGCGATATTTTATCGCTTTTATAGTAAGAGAACCAATGACCTTCATCAGCATGGCAACCAAGTGTTGGCGGATGGAGAATTCACAATTTAAGAAATGGCCACTGTAGGTGGAGCTTATGTTTACACTCCACACTTCTTCAAGGGCCACGACTAATTCACTGCCGAACAACTGGAGTTTTCACAATACATATCTGTATAAGTCATATTGAGCGTGTCATTGGTGAAATGAAAAACCGGTACAACATCTTGCAGTAAGTAATCCCCTTACGACATGTGAAACCATTGATGGCTGCCAACTCCCTTTACACTTCTGCATCGATACAAGAAAAAAATCTAAAAAAGGGTTAGATTCTGCTCAGCAAAAGCTTTCAGAGAGATAAAGGGTTTTTTCTTTCGGCCAAGGCCGATTTTCATTTCGCACAGGAGGTGGGGAAATTACAGAGGGAGGTGGAGCAGATAAGAGTAAAGAAGGAAAGGCTCCTTGCTGCTTCTGAGCAGCAAATGAAGCTGTCACAGGGGGAAATAGGAAAAGAATAGAAGAGGGGGAGACAGAGAACAAAGTTAAATGTAAAGAAGAGGCTGAGAAGGAAATGACCTTAGATCAAGCTTTTACAATGAAGAGAATGCACGTTGGGCTTTGCATGTTTTTGCCACCCACAAAGCAAGACCACTATAGAGACTGTTGTTTCAATAGTAAATGATAGTGTTTCTTTGAACAAGGGAAGGGTGAAATGACTGGGGTGACAATTGTCACTTTAGGTATCAAGATCTGTTACAACTGTACAAAGTCGGCAAATGTTTGATGCGGCTAAAGGCGATCTAGTAAGAATAGCATGGCCAGCATGACCACCTCTAATGGATGGTTTTCACCTGTCACCAAAATCTAAACTGATGAAGATAATGAGGTAGGTGAATATTATGAATACCATGAGCCAGCAGGGAAGAGAAAGAGAAAGATCCATTCTCCCTTAGTCTGTAAGAACCCATTTCCAAGTGAGTATGCCCATGTGCGGCAAAGTGAAGGAAAGGAAGGTGTATAAACTTTTGATGAGCTAAAAAGTGTGCACCACTGCTCTGATCACCAGGCATCTGCTAGTTACTATTGTTTCAAATAACATGATTGGGAGAAATTAAACATTTCACATACTGTACCAAGTCAGACTAATCCTGAGTGGTAAAGCAGCCACCTCAACAGAGCTTCTTGAGGGGGTTTTGGTGTTTACAGAGGCTGGTGTCTCTGTACAGTGTGACAACTTAGCACTTTGAGATTTCTATTTCCCGCAAATGGAGACAAAAAGGTTTACCAAATGTCAAAAGTTTACAGGCCATGGAGAAAGAAGGATGTTGATTTGTCCTAGATCATATCCTTAATGTTTATGTTGTACATGACAGGAAAGGTAAAAAATGGCCTAGAATGAATGTCGCACTTTGATTAATTGGATTGTTTTACGTCCAAGTGTGCTATGACGCCTGGGACTTACTCAAGAGTTTATTAAGAGTGTGTGAGTGCCCGTGCACGTGTTTATGATAAAGAAATTCCAAATTCAATTCTTGTTTCAGCCAATGTTGCAGTGGCACGCAATGTTTATGTGGCGTTGATAGAAGTAGGAATGTCTTTCTCCCAGTTCCACAGAAGGCCACCAGGTGAACCTGAACTATCCAGACCAAGCGATTGTATGTAGCACTAAATGTATAAAGAAGGGTGTGCCATGAATATATTTTTTTAGAAATGAGCCTAAGTTTAATCTAATCTAGTTTAAATTGAAAGTACACAGGGGTAGAATACATGTACAAGAAAATTGTTTTGTTTTAGGCAGGAGGTGCTATTGAAAGTGATAGGGATTGTCCGGGAGCAGCAGCTTTGGTCTGTTAATGATATTCTGTGGCTATTATGGTGAGCAGTGGGTGACGAGACAATGCCTCCAGGCTCACTTTTAACATTGTTTTACAATACAAATGGCAGCTTTAATAATACTTGATTGATTGATTTGTTTAACGACCCAGCGTACATAGACCCTATGGGACTTCTCAGGTTTGATCAGACAATAGGTCCTTTCATTTCTCATCTTAAAGTTGCGCATAAGTGCACGTTGTTTGTGAGTCTGCTTGTAGCAGTGGAACACGGCCATGGAGGCTGCAGCTGGGACAAGTACCTGCACACAACGTGGCATCCAACAAGGCAACCGGCATCGGGGGCAGCAGGGATCCTTCAAGGGCAAAGCCAAGTCCTGGGGACGCCAAAACCGAGAGGAGCAGAGATTGATTGATTGGATTGATTGAGCAGAGGAAAAAACAGTGGCCAAGGTGAGAATTGCAAGAAAGAATCAGATCTCAAAGGCCGTCAGGATATTACCAGTCTTGTAGGTTGATTGTTTGGATTGTTTAACATCCAAGTGTGCTACAAGGCCTGGGACTTAGTCAAGAGTTTATCGGACTCTCGGTCCCGTTTTTCTTTCATCTAGGTTGCACATTTAGTGTGTGAGTGTGTGTGGGCTTGACTTGTAGAATAACTACAAGAACTTGCCTCCACTTTGTCTGACCATGCAGAACAGACATCCTACTGATGTTCTGTTAGACCCATCTTGGTATGATTTGCTCATTCTGCGAGAAAACATAGACCCGCGATGAATCATTGAGTAGGCTAAAGATATCTCATTCTAACTTTCTACATGGAAAAAAGACTGGGGTGTCTGTCCACCTAATGATCATACCACTATGTGACTATGTTGTAGACAATTCAGAGCCGAAGGAAAAGATGAACTACATCAACTAGTGGGTGATTTGTCTAGACATGGCAAGTCAAAGTGTAAGATGATAAATTGCAAATATTGTATTGGTCTAGAATATTAAATTCATGTTATTAACTTATAATTCAGACCTACATAAATACCAACATAATTTTGGGCATTCATTGTGACCAGGCTTTTTAAAATGTCAACTAATGTTTGTGTTTCATACTCTGTTCATATTTTCACATCTTTTCTTCTCTGACAGATCATGCTTTCACTCCCGAGAATTGACTGTTATAGTCATGGTAAGTCATGACTTGGTGCCCTTACTGGCCTCATTCAGCATACAAACTTGCATCCATCTAATTTGTTACAGTGTGTGATTTTGTGTTGTCTCTTCAAGGAAACTGTTTTAAGGATAAACCAAGATGACGAGATACTCGTGATGAGCCACTTCGGTGGTACATACAGGGAGCGGTGGAGGCGTGAACACACAGTGGTGTGACCACCATGATGTTAATTAGTAAGTACAGAGGCATGCATGCAGCCGTATGGGGCATAAAAGCCGATGTGAGCTATGGGCCAGACCATGGGTGAGGCCTTGGAATCAGAATGTAAATATAGCAGACAACTTCCAACAATAAATGCAAGTTTTGGCGGCAATTCTACCAAGAACATGATTGTATCTTGCAAGATCTTTTGCCCCCCCGCTCCTTTGAACTATAGTAACGCGCGGTTTTGTGCTAGCAGGGGGCTTAAATTTTTAGGCCTTGTATCTTAAGTGCAGTGAGCACAATGTTATTGTACTTCCAAAGTATGGTATATCATTGTAATAAACTTTACAAGATCTCAGGCTTACAGCTCTTTTAGCAGCCGCATCATCACCTCCCCCTGTGGTTTAGACTGTTCCTACAAATGGACCATATATGGTGATGGGCTCATTCATCACTACAGACGAGATGGCATCATTGAATGTAGCTGCTCTTGAATAAATCATAGTGATATAAAGACTGGGCACCAACACAAACCATAGAGTGAAATAAAGACTGGGCACCCACAGATGCAATCACGACAATGACTGCAGAAATTGACGCTATCAAGATCTGTTTCCCACGCAAGTCTAGTTCATATGTCAAAGGATTTTGTTTTTTCAGATACCGTGGCGAGGCTCAAGAAATTTAAGCACACCACATCCAAGTCACGGGCAAATCTTTGTGGGTTCTGCTTTTCAAAGTTATTTAAATTTTGCACCGTTTACCCAACTTCCTTCTATTTTGTCTGGGATTTTGGTAAGTCCGACCTTATCATTCATTCATTTGCCGCTGCAGCTAAAACCCATAATGAGGAAGGAGAGAAGACAGCTTTCTGAATTTTGTTCTTCCATTACCATTCCACAGCTACATGTATCAGAAGACAATAATATATCGCCGCCACCAGAGCGCCCTCAGCAACAGAGGCCAAACCAACGCAAAACATACCAACAGAGATACTTTCCAAGGCAGTATCCCAAAATGCCCACAAAAGCAGGGAGCAGGACTAATAACTTGTGCAGAATTCCAAATGGAAATGGACAGGCACCATACAATAGAGTGTAAGAATATTCATATATTACCAGATCATGTCATTATTGAAAGTCTATCTTAATTTCAATTGATTGACTGATTTGTTGAACGTCCAGACGTACATCAAGTACCTCACGATGCAATAAGACCATACCCTTTGATTGATTTATTTTTGTTTACACCTTTCTTAAGATTCTTAAGAAAGGTGTAAACAACTGTGGCCCCAAGATAGTGAGAGCTCGCTTTCTCGTTGATGTTAATATTGCATGTGATTAAGGGTGAAGCTGAAATAAAATGTTTAATGCTCGTCTGTTGACAAATGTAGTACACCAGTATGTATATATTTGAAATATAGATGAAGAAACTTCGTATCTAATATTGCACTATGAGTTGTTTTGATGGACAATAGGGGGATCACACAAGAGACACTCTGACTGGTATGTAGATTGAGAACAAAAAGAAATGAGCTTGTTTGTGTAGTTTAACGTCCCATTGAATTTGAAGAGGAGACTTACTCTTCTACTTTTTAGAATATACAAAATGGATATCATAGCCTTGAAATCTTCATGAAATCAATCATCAGTTTGATAAAAGGACCAACGGTCTGGACCAGGTGGAACAGAGCCTATTGGTGAGCTAAGTCCACTTGAAAAGGCTACTGCTACCAATCAATGCAGACGAGACAAACACAGACCCTGAGTGTGAGTGAAGGTTGTTGATGAGGAAGATCAAGATGAAGATTATGTTTGTGATGATGTAACAGCTCGTATAAGCCGTATCTGCCTGACACATTGACACCATAAACATTGCACAATTAATGACATAACTAACGGTTCACTTTCTGACCACCTTGTGGATCATGGTTCCACCAGATATGCACCATCTTTGATAAAACTGCCGTTCAGTTTACCTGCTTCTGGTGCAAAGATGAAGTCTTGACGGCAAAGAAAGGACCATAGGGATGACAATAGCAAGATGTACTAGTAAACACAGGCCCAGGTCAGAATCAAACACCAGAAACATAGTAGGGAATGCTGCTTATTTCCTGGAACGGCTATTGACTGCATGCTAATTTTCGCCATTTTGGTTCCTTTTCAGGCATATCCGAGACGAAGGCTACCCATGGGACATTATGAAGACGACTATATTCCACTCAACCAAAGGTGGGCTCAAAACCCGGAAGAAGGTCTTGAAGGGGAAAGGTATGGGAAACAAGCCTAACCGCTGTATTGCCATGGATAGTGTCAAGTTGCAGAAATGCTGGTCTAACGGGGCGCTTGGCTCCTCCACCCCCTGTATTTTACAGAGATTTTTTTTTTTTTTTTTAGTTTAACGTCCCACTGACTATGCAGGTGAGACTTACTCAAGTTTCAGTTTTTCACAAGTAAGAAGGTAGGCCGAAGGCCTACCTCGGATGATCGTATCCAGCATGATCGAATCTATGAGATGAGTACCATGCTTCAGATAAGTTAGAAGGGTATGCACATGTAACGCACTAGAGAAGTAGATGTACGTGTATCAATGTACAACATCCCAGTTTTGTTCTCTCCAGCCACACTTAGGCTGACACTTTCCACTGCTGCTTCTTTCTACAGCGAGTTCCGAAACACGAGTACAATGATTTCAGGTAAGATTCTACCATACTACCAGAGAGTGTGGTTGGTTGATTGGATTGTTTTACGTCCAAGTGTGCTATGACGTCTGGGACTTACTCATAGGTTGCAACTGAACTGACTCTTGTATAAAGAAGACGGACATCAGCTGTTGCTTTATTTCTAAAATGTGCAGTCACTTCACAAAAAACTCCCTAAGCCAAAATTAGTATGTGAGAACAACAAAAGAGGAAGTAATGGCATAGTTATTTCTATGGCCGAAGATACAACCTACACTTCTTTAACTACTGGTAGATTAAAATGTTGTCAATACATGCTGGTCAAGGTACCGTGCTGAGGTTCTTCATATATGCCTTGGCAGTAGTATATGCTCAACCTAAATGTAAACTGGGTACCATGTTACAGGTGTGCACGGACATGGCTATTTTATACAACACGTGGACAGACTCTGCAGGAACTGATCATGGGCGATTTCACATAAATATTGGTGAAATCCAAAGGAAGGAAGAATCAGTTAGTCCCCCATAATGCACAGGGGTTCCATCTTATGCCTCATCTGGCCAAACTTGAGATATTCTAGACTGGACCAATCAAGATTGTTTGTTTGTTTGTGTAGTTTAACGTCCCACTGACTATGCAGGTGAGACTTACTCAAGTTTCAGTTTTTTACAAGTAAGAAGGTAGGCCGAAGGCCTACCTCGGATGATCATATCCAGGATGATCGAATCTATGAGATGAGCCAAAAGATAGAAATCCCGCTCCTACACATTTACCGAAGCAAGGGTTCTTTAACCTCCGACACCACATAGACATGGTGTGAGAGGGACAGGCCTTTGTTATGCTGTAAGTCTACCACAGCATGGGAAAGAGCAGCCATAGGTATAGTCGGGAAGCAATGAAAACTTCAAGCTGATACAAACTGTGTGCCATCAGTCTGGAGTGATACATCCTGACTCGCCAATCAAGAAAAGAATCAATCAGTGCAACACGAGTACAATGATTTCAGGTAAGATTCTACCATACTACCAGAGTGTGTGAAAGGGATGCAGACAGCCAGAGGAAGACTAACATAGGCACATCGTGAGAAGGGAGCCAACTAATTGGTTTTATGAATAAAGACAGCAAAGCCAATGAGAAAATGGTACCAGGCAATGGATGAGATCAAGAGAAAAGCAACTTTGGGCAGATTTACCACGGAATGGTATTAAAAGGCAGAGGAGTCAGAGGGCATTGATTGATTGATTGATTTGTTTAACGTCCAGACGTACATCAAGTACCTCACGGGACATCTCAAGTTGGCAAGGAGTCATCCACAAATAGTGGTAGTCTGCCTTGCAGCAGTAGGACAGATATTTATATGCTGCTTGCCCAATACAGCAATGACCGCATCTATGGATGATCGAATCTATGAAATGAATGACTGCATCTATGAGGTGAGGGAGAAAACCGCTACCGGGGCACGTCCCCTACTCTTTTCGAAGGATAGCAAGTGTTCTTTTATTTGCCTGGTGGCCTATGAATATGTGACGTTATGTTTGGGGTACTGAAGAATATATGCTAACCCTAATTGTGAAATGGGTAATCGCTTATCAATTGGTAAATCTATGTACTCGCTTTCTTTTTGGTACAGAGCAGGAGATGACTTACAAACAACACAAGGCCTGGCGCAAGAGGCACGCGGCCATTTACCGGGAACATGGGCCGGACGTCAGTTGCATACCCAAGCTCTTCGAAAGGAAGTTGCTCACACTGTTCCCCACCCTGGGGGACATCTCGTTAGACAGTAAGTTGCAAGTTATGTGTACACGTTGCCTTAGTGTGAAAACCTTAATAGATCCAAGTATCATGATGACGCTTTGTGCATCGCGTCCGTATATATCACTGGCCACGGTTCCCACGTAAAAAATCAGATACCAGAAATCTCAATGTTCCAAAACATTTACAATTTTGTAGTCGTGGCTGGGCATTTGGCTGCTAAAAAAAATGTCTAATCAATAAGTAGACAGCAAATGGGTCATTGTAGGGGATTTTAAAGAAGAAAAATTCTTGCCTTTTTCAGTGTGGTTGGGCGTCGCTTGCCCATATGATATGTGGCGCGAAGTGGGTAAGTAACTGCTACAACCATTTGCCCCGAGGTGTGGCCTACGAATAGCAGTAGTTCCGTCCTTTTGTGCCTGGTTGTAAAAGAATAGGGCAGAATTAAGGAAGGACAAAGAAATTCCATAGCCTACCTAGTTCCTTCATGAATTGTGTTTGTTTGTTTGTGTAGTTTAACGTCCCACTGACTATGCAGGTGAGACTTACTCAAGTTTCAGTTTTTCACAAGTAAGAAGGTAGGCCGAAGGCCTACCTCGGATGATCGTATCCAGGATGATCGAATCTATGAGATGAGCCAAAAGATAGAAATCCCGCTCCTACACATTTACCGAAGCAAGGGTTCTTTAACCTCCGACACCACATAGACATGGTGTGAGAGGGACAGGCCTTTGTTATGCTGTAAGTCTACCACAGCATGGGAAAGAGCAGCCATAAGTATAGTCGGGAAGCAATGAAAACTCCAAGCTGATACAAACGGTGTGCCATCAGTCTGGAGTGATACATCCCGACTCGCCAAACTAGTCTCCCCCATTTTTTTTTTTTTTTCATTTTTTGTATTTTTTATTCTATTTATTTTTTAATTTTCCATTTCATATTTTGTCCCACAGTTGGGTTTCCTTTAAGAATTTTAATACATTTTCGTCATTAGTGGTGTTGAAAACACTGTACATAGATGTTGTGTCTGCAAGATGTTTTCTTCTACTTTCTGCAGTCCTTCTACAGTGGAGTAGAAGATGCTCCACTGTCAGACGGGTACTGCAGTCTTGACATCTTGGTTCATATTCCCCATTTAGTCTGTACTCGTGTGTCAGTTTAGTGTGACCGATCCTTAGACGGTTTAATCTCACTTGTTCTGCTCGTTTTAGCTTTTTCCTCATTGTCACTCCTTTCAGTTTTGGCTGAACCGAGTACATGGTATTATGGCCCTTTTCTTTGTTCCATGCAGCTTGCCATTTTGCTTTCATGTGGCTATCTATGGATGGTAACAGGTCAGGCAATTATCTCCTAGGTTAGCATCAAAGATACACATTAATAAACCTTTCCCAGTATTTTAACCATTTCATTCTTCCAAGAGGATATGAAAACGTTTAAATCCATCTTTTAATTTTCAGACTTCTGGAGGCAGATACAGCATTTCATGATGCCCTACTCGGGCCTGGCTTGCTGGGCTTTCGGCGCATACATCCAACCCCAGCTGGCACTAAGCAAAGATCTTGCAAGCTCTGACACAATCTCAAAGAAGATAGCTGATTTAGAATATGGGGAGGCAATTCCATTTGAAGCAGAAAACCTTGAACCATTTGAAAACTTGACTCTGATGAAACACCGGTGATACAAAATTTCTAAGCACAAACCTCAGTAAGCTTGATCAAGAGCGTAAAGATCTCCGAGCTATGACATGTTGTGAGGAGAAGCAGCTACTTGGAATAAAGTGTCTATATGTGGCACGCAACATGACACCCCAAGCTGAGGTAGACAGCAAAGAAATAAGCTTTGTGAAGCGTACTGGGCCTTTTCCAGCTCTCAAACACAGGCACTGGCCTTGAGTATCAGGCAGAGATTCAGTGTGCCATGGCAGTGTCTGGTAGCTTCTCGTGTGTGTTTGCTGTTTGGACAACCAAGGACACGATTGCCTTCACAGTTCCATTGCAGCCAACCACATGGTGGTCCCTGCTGGCATCTGCCTCCACGTTGTATCGGGACTACATGATACCTGCTCTCATCACACGGGATAATCCATCAGCTGCTGTGGTTGACAGACATGAAAGCAGGTTTTAGAAATGTGTGTGAAGGATGATGCCAGAAAACTACAATTAATATACTTATATCATTATATATAATGATTAATGTCCTATTGACTAATGAAGTTTTTCACAAGAAAAGGAAGGCAGAATAATGGGAGAAGAGATTTCCTGGAGGAAAGGGGAGATAACATACAGGGAGACATGGATGCACAAGCTCATGCTACTGAAGTTTAAACACAATCCAGAAGTTTGTGTTGCAAATCTCTCAGGGATGATACATTGGTGGCCAGACCTTATGCTATATGGAACCAGAGCCTACAAACCCTAAGCAGGGTGAACTTGAACTGTCTAGCTAGCTTTTGACCTACATCCATATAAAAAACAACAGGCACCCTTAAGACACAACAATCTGTCCTGGTATGAAGATCTCAGGCAGTGACAAATGAAAAATCTGGTGGAAGCAATTACCGAAGAAGAGTTCCCAGGGCATCTTCAAGACAGCCTGAGAAAGAACTATCTCACCACAGATGGCCAGGGCTGGATTTAGAACTGCTTTGTTGCCTTTTATCCTTACATGGGCTACAGCTGCATGTACATGTATACATACTGTCCCCACGCTAGGAAGGCCTATACCACATCATCCCACCTGAAGCAGCACATCATGTATACATCCACATAGGACACAAGATGTCAGTAAGTACCTTTGTCAGTGGTCTGAACCTGTGGGGGATTGAGTACCTGCAGCTCTCTTCAATTGCCTGTACAACTAGAGCCAGATAGAAATCCCGCTCCTACACATTTACCAAAGCAAGGTTTCTCCGACACCATATAGACATGGTGTGAGAGGGTCAGGGCAAGGGTTACAACTTTTTGTGTCTAGATAACATGTTATCTTGTTATCCATATTTACTATGAAATGAAAAAATCTTTTGTGACATCATTTCTCCACAGGTAATTAAAACATTAATCTTCTTGATCAGTTTTAGATGCGGCCGTTAGCCACAAGTACGCCGGCACCCCACTTGGGGAGGGAGCGGGAGAGATGGCTGGAGCAATCACCAATCACCACCACCACACCGGTAAGTACTGAGCCACATATTTGAGGGATGAGGAAGACTTCAAAGAGAGAAGAAAACGGCCTACAAGTCTAAAAACTAAGCAGAACAACAGGGATATTGGCAGCCACAACAGAAAACGCCAAGACTGCCCCCAAGGTGCGGAGGCGTTTTAGTATGGTGGACGGCACAAGAACATTGCAGTAGTACTATCCAGTAAAACACATACAAATACTAGCAGGGTTGCCACCGACAAGGTAGTTTTAAATTCCCTGACTTTTCCCTGACATTATATGAAATTTCCCTGACAATTGCGACATAAACCCAATGTTTTTAAATGCCCTCCAACTATGAATATGCACTCTTTTTTATCTTCTACTTAGCGAGTGATCATTATTAAATTTTAACAACAGGGGTTTTGTGTATCGCGTGCGCGTAAAAATTTTACCTCCTCCTCTTTGAGGATTAAGATATTTTTCTCTCTTTTAATCATAGTAAAAATAGCCTTTTTTTCAGAGAAAACAGGTGACTGTTTTGGTATTTCAGAGTTTTTCCCTGACAAAATATTATTTTCCCTGACATTTTCAGAAAATATCATATTCCCTGACATTTTGCCAAAAAATCTGATATTCCCTGACATTTCCCTGACCTGGAACGAAAAATATTTTCCCTGACATTTTCCCTGACAGTGGCAACCCTGACTAGGTCATTAAACAAATCATGATGTACACACAGCGTGATGCTGCCCATGACATTGTGAAACGCCGGATGCAGTACACCTTCACGAACCGTTTGATTGATTGATTGATTGATTGATTTGTTTAACGTCCAGACGTACATCAAGTACCTCACGGGACATCTCAAGTTGGCAAGGAGTCATCCACAAATAGTGGTAGTCTGCCTTGCAGTAGTAGGACATGTATTTATATGCTGCTTGCCCAATCCAGCAGTGACCGCATCTATGGATGATCGAATCTATGAAATGGATGATCGAATCTATGAAATGAATGACCGCATCTATGAGGTGAGGGAGAAAACCGCTACCGGGGCACGTCCCCTACTCTTTTCGAAGGATAGCAAGTGTTTTTTTATTTGCCTGGCCCTACATACCTGGGCTAGTACATCTAGTTTAAATAAACCACACCCATGCCAACCAAGCGGTTGGTGCTATTTTGGCCTGCATTACAAGTGGCGGTGCTAAACCATAATGAGTACTGCGTCCAACCTATTGTCGCAACCTATTAAATCTTTCCTTTCTGTCCCAAAGATATGAATGTAAATAGAAGCAAGGTGGTGTTTGAAAAAATTGGATTCATCAATTGTTTTATCACATTTATTGTTTGTTTTTACAAACACGGGGAGGAAGTAGTGGACATGCACATTAATATTAATGCCCATTCCCTCACCAACATTGAGGATGAGCCATTGCAACTCAAGAACCTGGTGCAGGGCAGTGTCCCGGTCACTCTGAAGGGGGTGCTAAGGCAGACCAAAGTAAGATTTCGAATCTTTGAATGTGACACATAACTTAATCACTCGCCACTATTATTGCACATTCCATAGATTCATCTGCAAATCAACTACTTTCTACAATTGGAAAGAGGTTCCAAGATGCTGGATTGAGAGACCTTTGCATCCTCCACAGGATACAGTAGTGTAACAGTACAGTGAATGTATAGTAAGGAAGTAACCATCTCTACCACCAATAGCACAAAATGTAGTAACAAAGTCAACTATTGTATCAGGTGTCAAGTTTGTAGTGACACATCCATGCTTTCATGGTTTATTTGTAGGAAAACGTCAACCCATCAAGGTGCTTCGGCTGTACCCTCTTGAGGGCCTCTAACCAGAAGCTGAGACTGGCCAACCAAGAACTTGTGGCGCGAGCTGAAAAGTTTAATGAGGAAACAGTGAAAGCTGTGGGGGAGAGAGTTAAAGCATTGGGGGAACTAGTTAATAAGAAAAATAAGTAAATAAAGAAATCATTGAGAATTACTTTCTCTCAGGCTTTTCTGTAGAATTATTTTTGATAAAATGACACCAGTCCCCCTGCATTTGCAGGTTACATATATACACATTCATACATATACGCTTCACACCTAAAAATCCAAATATATAGTTTCCATCTTTCTGCAAGGCACTTGGCATCAGTAAGTCCGACATTCATGCAGCAGTGCTAGGAGAATACCAAGGTTCTAGGAAGATCAAGTTCAATCATGGAACCATCGTTGAAATGTACTGTCATGTCTACAAGAAGGTAAACCCATTTTATTCAGCCGTCTGTGCTCTCTCAGAGAACTTCAAACAAGTTACGGGCACATCGCTTTTCACCAAAGCTAAAGCAAGTCATGACAAAATTGCAAAAGAGATCTGAAAAAGAACAAGCCATAAGAGCTGCTCTTCAGCTTTCGTGATCAATCCCCAGAGTGAAGCCTACAAGGTGAGAAAAGAAAACTACTCCCTCCCTTGATTGATTGAATTGTTTAATGTCCACGTGTACTGAGACATACTCTAACAATGTCAGAGATAGCTAGAGATTATGTCTTCTGAGAAATCAGTGAGTGTCACTTATTCTGATCATTCTGATGATGGATCAAAGTATCGAGCCACAATCCAATGCAGCCAATAATATTGCTCAGTTCCTTGACGTTGATATGGTCTGGCAACTCATCAGTAGAAATTCTGACCCCTGTGGTTTGTTTGTGTAGTTTAACGTCCCACTGACTATGCAGGTGAGACTTACTCAAGTTTTAGTTTTTCACGCGTAAGAAGGTAGGCCGAAGGCCTACCTTGGATGATCGAATCTATGAGATGAGCCAAAAGATAGAAATCCCGCTCCTACACATTTACCGAAGCAAGGGTTCTTTAACCTCCGACACCACATAGACATGGTGTGAGTGAGTAATGAGGGTTTAACTCCATTTCGACAGCTAGGGTCATATTCAAGGCGAGAGAACTACATTAGAAAACAATTTGTTTCAGGTTGGTTCAATGAGGGTGACGTGATGGTGCAGGGCAAAATAAAAACTGATTGAACTTGAAATGGCTTGACATACAAAGTGAAGAAAAGGATCCTCCCAGGCTCACTGAAACACATAAGACACGATTGCTTGATATGATAAGCCTTGAGGTGCAGAGCAGAAACATTACCCACATTATTTTCAGGAGACAGGCCTTAGGAGGCCGTCTGTCCGCTTGGTCGGTCCTCCTGACGGTCAGAGCTCTTCAACTAACATTTTCACCAAAGCCCTGTCAGGTTGGCGACCAAGGCCCGCATGAGGCAGAAAACTGAAGCTGAACTCTCAAAGTAAGTCTCACATTAATCAGAACATGTGAAATTAAGTTTCTTTAAAACTTCTTGTGATCTGATAAAAAGTTTTAGTGGAATCATTACATGGAGCATTTTGTTGAGCGTGGGCCATGTGGCTCAATAGGGTGTTCCTACCCATCTGGATGAATGACTTAAGAAAACTTTCTATAGTTCATGAAGCACATCGTCAACAAAAGCAAGTGCACGAATAATTATCCTGTTATTAGATCTTGGATATCCATTGTATTTGCAGAGGAGACTTACTCAAGTTTCAGGTTTGCACAATTAAAAAGGTGAATGATCGTATCGCGACAGGGGGCTGTCTGCGGTCGCCCAGAGAGACCTCGAGCCTTGGGAGGTGCCCGAGTACGAGGGAGAGTTCATCACGAGGACGGAAAGACTGAGGAGACACAAGGTACATCAACAGATTGTATGAGGTGCCTCCGTCATCGTACACACCACAGAAACTGCTACAACTAAAGTAGGAATGGTACAAAGACCATTGGTGAGGCAGGACTTGACTCAAAGTGAAAAACAATGGGAGTTAAGCTGCCTGTCTAACTTCTTTGTTTCCCAAGTGCCAATACATATTTGGTAACAACAATTTAGGCCTTGGGGGTAATGACTCGGGAAAGGGGAATCTCCCATCTATGTTTTGGAGCGCATCTGCGATTTCATCAAGGAAGTAAGTAAGTTGACACGATAATTTCTTTGCTTTGCTTCCACTTTAGAGAGCGACCCGTAATATTTTTAAGTGGTAATTCCCACATTAATCCCGGAAGTAACTGTTGAGGTTAGACATACTTCTGCACGAAGGAAACTGGTGCACTTGCTTACTTATCAAAGTTTAAAGTGATTGCTACATACATTCAAATCATTATGAATGTAAGATTGGTTTCAAACTTCCACGGCTATTTCAGGTTTGCTGTATCGATCTATTTCTAGGTACCGCCACACTCATGCATGAGAAACTGCATCGCCTGTGCCAAGCTGACACCAGTCGGCAGTTTTACCAGCCACCTGAGTCGTGGTTAGAGTAAGAGCAACCAGCATGACTAGTTAACAACAAAAGCTGACTCACTAATTGACATTGTTGATTGATTGATTTGTTTAACGTCCAAGTGTACATAGACCCTATAGGACTTCTCAGGTTTGATTGGACAATACTCAATGCAATATCGACCAGTAAACTCCTGAGGAAGACCAGACCTTTCATGCCGTGCGTCTAATCAAGAGCAACCCCTACACCGGTATACTGGGCGAGTTGGGCCAAGATATTGACATGAGGACAGTGAACCTGGCACTGAGCTGCGGATGGGGAGTTTTGTAGCCAAGGAACTGCAAGGTTCCTCACAAGGTTCCAAACAGATGCTCCCATGGCTCCGTTCAAAGCAGAAGCCTTAAGAGTGCGGTAGAAGTTTCCCTACATGGTTCATTTCCTGTTTGCATTATTTCTGCAATTTGCAAATTCTGCTAGATATCGCATCCTTTCTATAATTGTTAATTTTTACCCCCGAGGATCAAGCAGCTGGGGCAAAAAGCCTCCCAGCATTTGACAACAGGCAGTGCTAGAGGACCACTTCCTCCAACATACGCTCAATCAATAACTTGATTCCTAAATGTATTTCACCAACTTGTATCTAGAGGTCTCATATAATATACATTTTGTGTGTTGCTGTCATTCTGTTTGAAGTACATTTCCATTTACCAAGTAAGAAATATCAAATGTGCGGAGATGCCTTAAATCAATTTTCTCAAGCGTCTTTCAAGGGAACATTTACAGCACTTCATTTTGAAAATAAACAGCCAAAATGCGAATTCTGATCAGGAAAGAAGAAATGTTAAAAAGAGACGGACGGAAATGGAGACATACACTGACGAGGAGAGAATAGCAACAATCATAAATAACACTCCAGATGACTGTCGAGAAACAAAGACCTTGTTTCTTCATGAAGCTTTCAGTAATGAGATGATGAAAACACTGTGCGTGGTAATGAAACTATTTGTGACTGAAAAGCCAATATCTTCTCTGATTAATTTGAGACTGGTTCATACTTTATTGAATATTTGTAGAGAATGACCTGCCGTTTTCTGCTACGGACTTGCGGGAGGATTTCAATAAGATCTATCTAGTATATAGTTCAGCTCAGACACTAGGTGAGTTTAAATACCTTGTACATAAAGTCCTCTACTTCCATCAACAGGACAAGGAATGTGTTCCCCTCATGATGTAGCACCATATAACCCGGTACAACATGGACGTGCATACTACTTTACTAGAGCAGGCGGCCAGTTGAGGCATATGCCACAGTATTGGGACAAGGACAAAGAACAGACTTATGACAAACAAGTTAACCCTTGTATTAAGTATTCATATACTAAGTCTTGTAAAAGTGGGAGCACTTATTTGTTTCTTATGTTTGACCCATTTCATTATGGACATTGTTATGGGTTCCATATGATTAAAAATGAGGAACCCAAGGATGCGTTTGCCCCCCCTTTTCTTTTCAAGGAGAAAGCCCCAAGGGAGTTGTTTTACGACAATAGTTGTAAGTTAGAGGATTTTGCATTAAACAAGAGAACCCAAGATTTGGTCAAGGACCCGCTTTTGGCATGACATCTTTCATGGTTACACTCATAAACACCCGTTCACGTACAGCTCAGACCTTCCTTATTACATGTAAATTCTGAGATATGTAAACAATTTAATTCATATATCAAGAAGATCCAGTTCAGTGGTCGTGCCATGAATCAGACTCAAGAAATTGTCAAAGGATTATCTTGTCCAAGCAGCACAGTCGTTTTGTAGGGCGAGGAGGGGCAGCTGAGGTGGACGGGCCAGCTTCGGCAGAGTCTGGGGCTTCGGAAGGAAGGAAGAGGCAGCAGGAGTAAGAAGAAGGGGAAGGGAGTGCTGAGAAGCGGATCTGCGTCAAGGAAGAGGAAGAGAGAAATCCTGCCTCTAAGCAACAAAATTGGACTAAACTATCATTAGTGAAAGTGTCAGTGAAAGGAGACGGCTAAAAAAGAGAAAAAAAGGAAATGTACAGAAGCCAGGGGCTTCTCACATATTGCAACCATGCGATGTGTCTGTGTTCAAACCACTGAAAACGCACTTGCAGAAAGTGAGGTAAAAAGTAGGAAGACTACATGACAGATTTCAGAGCTATATTGAATGCGTTTCCAAACTTATTTTTAGCAATGGGACGCACATACACACAAGTCCTCTTCATAGACGGCGCGGAGTATTTGTACCACGATAATCCTCCTGAGGCCCACCCAAACGTGATTAACGCAGTATGATTGATTGATTTGTTTAACGTCCAGACGTATATCAAGTACCTCACGGGACATCTCAAGTTGGCAAGGAGTCATCCACAAATAGTGGTAGTCGGCCTTGCAGTAGTAGGACAGATGTTTAAATGCTGCGTACCCAATACAGCAGTGACCGCATCTCATCTAGGTTGCGTGTTTAAGTGTGTGAGTGCGTGTGCGCATGCATGTGTTTGAGTCTACTTGTAGCAGTGGGACACGGCTCGTAGCGGTGGAACAATGCTCATGGCATCGGGCCCCAAAACCCTTCCCAGTCTGCACCCTGTGACCCCCATACTATGTTAATTATGGGGATGAGGAAGTGTTTGTGCTTTATGATCCTTCCCATTCCCCCCCCCCCTTTTTATGGGGGTATTTTAATATAACAGAGATAGACAGAGATGACACCAGAAAGAGTCAAAGAAACAATTACCAGCTTAAATTGATCTTTCAAATGTCCACTGCACCACTGTTTTACTTCTTTCAGGCCTGTTTTATTTCATTCTAATTATGTTTATTGCACAAACTTGACAGGTTGTCAATTATCACTGTTTCAGTAAATGCAAAGAAGTTCTGGACGAACCAAAAGAACAAGTCATGCTGGTGGCCAAGAGGCCGTATCTTCGTGACACCGCTCACTCGAGGACTCCCAACATGCATTTTTAAGCCATGAGATTATGCTTTTGTTTATTTGTTTGTGTAGTTTAACGTCCCACTGACAATGCTAGTGAGACTTACCCAAGTTTCAGTTTTTCACGAGTAAAAAGGAAGTTTTTCGTAGGCCAATGGTATTCGTATTTAGGATGATCGAATCTATCAGATGAGCAAAAAGATAGAAATCCTGACTCTGAGCAACAAAATTGCACAAAACTATCATTAGTGAAAGTGTCAGTGAAAGGAGACGGTTAAAATAGAGAAGAAAGGGAGGCTTTTCACATATTGCAACCATTTAGTGTGTCAGTGTTTAAACCACTGAAAATACACTGGCAGAAAGTGTGAGGTAACAAGTAGGATGAGCTAGTCACACTTTCTGTTGCTCCTAGAAGCAGATGTCCCACTTGAATCTGACGACATACTGAGTGTGATTAGGGAGCCTGAGTCACTAGGGTGACTTCACTGTGTCCAGCAGTGGGTGAAAGATGGCCAGCACACTTGGTATTAGGGAGAGATTGTTATGTATATTCCAGTCAACATAGGGAGCCGCTGCTGTTGACAAACACACTGAAAATTTTTGTTTTGGAACTTAACCAAACATAATGCTTCAAAAGGACTACAACATTGTTTGTGAGACTTCCTCTCATTGTTTGTCGGGTTAAAAGCACTGTTGCAATCCAAACTTGGCGCTTCCTTTGTTGTACATGAGAAATTAGAGAGTGGTGCAGTGTCTAATAGAAGCCCTCGACTTTTGTACAATAAGTCTAAAGACCAGTGTTGAAAAGGTCTAACGATTAACATGACTGAAAATTCAACCGGTATTACTTTGCTAAAAAAAGATTGAAAGTGTGTGTGTTGATGTCCAAGCAGTGTTGCTACTTTAGCTGTTCACTATTTGATTCAGAACTCAAATAAGCTACATAATGTCCAACTTTAATAATGCCTGGTAGATCCCCCGTGACTTTAGCTCTCCAATGGAATACCAATATCTATTGGCAATGGACGCTGGCTACTGATAGCAGATGCCAGTGAGATTGGAAGCACGTTTGAATTGTACAAAACCCTTAAGTTTGACCAGATATTCTTATTATTTGACAGCTCTTGCCTCGCAAACATTGATACAACTTAAATAAACAATGTAATTCAAATTCTGAGGATCGACCCCCATAACTAGAGTAAAATAGATCAAATGTCACTCATAATTAGGTCAGAGGTCGTGGGGCTGTGTATGTACTTGATGAGTGAGTGAGTGAGTAATGAGGGTTTAACGCCATTTCGACAGCTAGCGTCATATTCACAGCGAGAAAACATTAACTACATTAGAGAACAATTTGTTCCAGGAATGAACACCATTACAGGGCTTTTTAATAACAGGGCTTTTTAATTGTACACTTGTCAAGCTAATTGTGTTTATGTGTTATTTGAACTTAATACAGATGTAAGAAGAATTCTGTGGATCAACCTAGTTATTGGAGTTATATAGGTCAATTGTCACTAATAATTAGGTCAAAGGTCATGATTAACTAGGTCATGGGGCTATGTATGTAGTTGTATATAAACCAGTAATAGGGTGTTCTGATTATATGTAAAGATAATACACTGATCATATCGAACACGGTTTTGTTTGTTTGTGTAGTTTAACGTGCCACTGACTATGCAGGTGAGACTTACTCAAGTTGCAGTTTTTCACAAGTAAGAAGGTAGGCCAAAGGATGATTGAATCTATGAGATGAGCCAAAAGATAGAAATCCCGCTCCTACACATTTACCGAAGCAAGGGTTCTTTAACCTCCGACACCACATAGACATGGTGTGAGAGGGACAGGCCTTTGTAATGCTGTAAGTCTACCACAGCATGGGAAAGCGCAGCACGGTACTTCAATACAAATGTAATTCTGTTGATTGACCTTTTGTTTGTTTGTGTAGTTTAACATCCCACTGACTATGTAGGTCAGACTTACTCAACTTTTAGTTTTTCACAAGTAAGAAGGTAGGCCGAAGGCCTACATCGGATGATCGTATCCAGGATGATCGAATCTATGAGATTAGCCAAAAGATAGAAATCCCGCTCCTACAAATTTACCAAAGCAAGGGTTCTTTAACCTCCGACACCACATAGACATTGACATAGTTATTGGGTGTTCTGATTATATGTAAAGATAATACACTGATCATATCGAACACGGTACTTTAATACAAATGTAATAGGAATTCTGTTGATTGACCTAGTTATTGGAGTTATATGGGTCAATTGTCACTAATAATTAGGTCAAAGGTCATGCTTAACTAGGTCATGGGGCTATGTATGTACTTGTATATAAACCAGTAACAGAGGTGTTCTCATTGTATGTCAAGATACTTTTGTTGATTATGTCAACACTGAACTTAAATACAAATGTAATAACAATTCTGTGGATAGACCTAGTTATTGGAGTTATATAGGTCAAATATTGATGATAATTAGGTCAAAGGTCATCCGTTTGTCCGGAAATCTCGCATTTTGGTGAAATTTATTTTTTCAGTAGATGCGGCATACTTGAAAACCAAAAATGTGAACATTCCAAGTTGATATGACATGTTATAGCTGAGATAAGATATTTTGTATCTGAGTTATTGAATAAATCCTAAGAATCTGGGCTAATTCAGGTGCCATGAGATTATCCAAATCCCTATTGGTTTGAGTTCCCTATATCTAACTCGAAGTGAGATAATTGGACGATTACTTCGCAAGTTTTACTCGGATTTACAAAATTCCAAAAACATTTTTTCCCTTGGCCCTAGCTGCTGTGTAGAAGTAACTCATTAACATTCTAAATGAAGGATTCAATTTTCAGTTCACGTAGCTACTTTAAGGGGAGTGATCATTTCTAACATCGCCATAGAATGTCCATTTGTAAATTGCACGGCCTTTATTAGTTTTGGAATGTCCTACAGAGATAAAGAGGGAGCAAGACGGACTGGCAGTGTCAGAATTCCCAATCCCAAACTAAGCCAACCCCCCCCCCCCCCCCCCAAGTCCTGACTCCGTCGCCGAGCAAACACCGGCACCCTGACATTTTGAACAAGTTTGCAAAGCCAGAGGTGAGGCAATCCCCGACAAGACGGCATATTAAAATAAATATATAGTGGTTTAAAACTATAGCTACTATAGAGTAACACTAATGTTAACTAAAGGAGTGGGCTATGTTGTTAGAGAGCTTTTGTAATTTTGACCCAAAATATGGATTCTACACCCTAGATAACCCTAAAATCCATGTATCACACAAGGAAATCAGACAATCTTGACTTTTTGGTGGCCATCTTGGCAGCCTTCTTGGAATTTTCCTAATTGTAATTTTGATCCAAAATATGGATTCTACACGCTAGATAACCATGAAATCCATGTATCGCACAAGGAAATCAGAGAATCTTAAGTTTTTGGCGGCCATCTTGGAATTTTCCAAATTGTAATTTTGACCCAAAATATGGATTCTACACCCTAGATAACCCTAAAATCCATGTATCGCACTAAGGAAATCAGACAATCTTGACTTTTTGGCAGCCATGTTGGCAGCCATCTTGGAATTTTCCAAATAGTAATTTTGACCCAAAATATGGATTCTACACCCTAGATAACCCTAAAATCCATGTATCACACAAGGAAATCAGACAATCATGAGTTTTTGGTGGCCAGCTTGGCAGCCATCTTGGAATTTTCCAAATTGTATTTTTGATCCAAAATATGGATTCTACACCTCAGATAACCATGAAATCCATGTATCACACAAGGAAATCAAACAATCTTGACTTTTTGGCGGCCATCTTGGAATTTTCCAAATTGTAATTTTGACCCAAAACATGGATTCTACACCCTAGATAACCCTAAAATGCATGTATCGCACAAGGAAATCAGACAATCTTGACTTTTTGGCGGCCATCTTGGAATTTTCAAATAGTAATTTTGACCCAAAATATGGATTCTACACCCTAGATAACCCTAAAATCCATGTATCACACAAGGAAATCAGACAATCATGAGTTTTTGGTGGCCAGCTTGGCAGCCATCTTGGAATTTTCCAAATTGTATTTTTGATCCAAAATATGGATTCTACACCTCAGATAACCATGAAATCCATGTATCACACAAGGAAATCAGACAATCCTGACTTTTTGGCGGCCATCTTGGAATTTTCCAAATTGTAATTTTGACCCAAAACATGGATTCTACACCCTAGATAACCCTAAAATCCATGTAACGCACAAGGAAATCAGACAATCTTGACTTTTTGGCGGCCATCTTGGAATTTTCCAAATTGTAATTTTGACCCAAAATATGGATTCTACACCCTTGTTAACCCTAAAATCCATGTATCACACAAGGAAATCAGACAATCATGAGTTTTTGGTGGCCATCTTGCCAGCCATCTTGGAATTTTCCAAATTGTAATTTTGACCCAAAATATGGATTCTACACCCTAGATAACCATGAAATCCATGTATCACACAAGGAAATCAAACAATCTTGACTTTTTGGCGGCCATCTTGGCAGCCATCTTGGAATTTTCCAAATTGTAATTTTGACCCAAAATATGGATTCTACACCCTAGATAACCATGAAATCCATGTATCACACAAGGAAATCAGACAACCTTGACTTTTTGGCGGCCATCTTGGCAGCCATCTTGGAATTTTCCTAATTGTAATTTTGACCCAAAATAAGGAAGGGCTTGAGGGCTAAAATGTAGTGTTCTTAGTCGAATGTCGCGGGACATAAATAATCTCGTCGAGAGTGGATCCTCTTTTTTCGACTTTTTTCGGACTTTTATTATCCCCTCAAGCTAAAAGTAGGCCTAAAAAAGTAGGCCTAGTCCCAATAGGAATTGAATTTATGTAGGAAGATTTTATTATCCCCTCAAGCTAAAAGTAGGCCTAGTCACAATAGGAATTGAATTTATGTAGGAAGATTTTATTATCCCCTCAAGCTAAAATGTAGGCCTAGTCCCAATAGGAATTGAATTTATATAGGAAGATTTTATTATCCCCTCAAGCTAAAAGTAGGCCTAGTCCCAATAGGAATTGAATTTATGTAGGAAGATTTTATTATCCCCTCAAGCTAAAATGTAGGCCTAGTCCCAATAGGAATAGAATTTATGTAGGAAGATTTTATTATCCCCTCAAGCTAAAATGTAGGCCTAGTCCCAATAGGAATTGAATTTATGTAGGAAGATTTTATTATCCCCTCAAGCTAAAAGTAGGCCTAGTCCCAATAGGAATTGAATTTATGTAGGAAGATTTTATTATCCCCTCAAGCTAAAAGTAGGCCTAGTCCCAATAGGAATTGAATTTATGTAGGAAGATTTTATTATCCCCTCAAGCTAAAATGTAGGCCTAGTCCCAATAGGAATTGAATTTATGTAGGAAGATTTTATTATCCCCTCAAGCTAAAAGTAGGCCTAGTCCCAATAGGAATTGAATTTATGTAGGAAGATTTTATTATCCCCTCAAGCTAAAAGTAGGCCTAGTCCCAATAGGAATTGAATTTATATAGGAAGATTTTATTATCCCCTCAAGCTAAAATGTAGGCCTAGTCCCAATAGGAATTGAATTTATGTAGGAAGATTTTATTATCCCCTCAAGCTAAAAGTAGGCCTAGTCCCAATAGGAATTGAATTTATATAGGAAGATTTTAGGAAGAGAACGCGATAAACGGAGAAAGGGAGAACAGGATAAAGGGAGAAGGGGATGAACGGAGAACGTGATAAACGACAAACGGATAACGGGATAAACGATAAACGGGGAAAGGTATAAACGGGGAAAGGGAGAACGGGATAAACGGAGAACGGGATAAACGGAGAACGGGATAAACGGAGAAAGGGAGAAAGGGAGAACGGGATAAACGGAGTACCAATATAATCCGACAAAACGAAAATCGCAAATATCTTCGCTGTTTACGCTCCGATCGGCCCGATTTTCGGAAGGGTAGGAGAACTTCAAAATCGTTTTTGGGTCAAATCGTTTTGGGGCTCAAAATCGGTTTTGGGGGCAAAATCGGTTTTGGAGGCAACATCATCTGCAGCTCACGCCGCCCCCCCCCCGGCCAACCCGACACGTCGAACTCGAAGCGAAGCTGCAACGAAGATGGTGTCGCTGCTGACGCTCTGAACGACTCGCTTTTTCGGCCGAGACGTAAAACAGCGGTTACGCGCTGCCGGGCGCTGACGCCCACAGCCACCTGCTCGCCCCCAGCCACCTACTTTCCCACAGCCACCTGCTCACCTACAGCTACCACCTGGAATTCGATTATACATGACTTCCAATATATGAAATTAGGGTAGCTTCTTCTGGCGATTACGATTCTGCTGTCAGAAATGAGAAAAAACGTACTGTACTCAAATTAGATAATCCATTTGACTTTCTAATGACAAAAGCGGTATCCCCTCAAGCTAAAAGTAGGCCTAGCCTTAGAAAAGAGGATTAGGGGCAGGAAAGGTCCTAATAAAGAGGAATTTGGGGAGGAAAGGTGCTATAAAAGAGGATCTCGGGCAGAAAAGGTGCTAAATAATCTTTTTTTTTTTGTGTTTTTTTTTTTGGCTTCAGCGAGGGTAGGGGGGCTATAAATAAAATAGGCCAAGCTATAGTTAGTAGGCCTACATTGAGAGAATTGATTATAGTCCCGGTGCCCCCCCCCCCTCTTTGTTTTCAATAGCCTAGCCTAGGTCAAATTGATACATTTTAGTAGCGGTAGCAAATTGATACATTTTAGTAGCGGCTGCAAATTGATACATCTTAGTAGCGGCTGCAAATTGATACATCTTAGTAGCGGCTGAAAATTGATACATCTTAGTAGGCTGAAAGGCCAAACCCTGAAAACGAAGTAGATCCTTATTTAGGTCATTTTGAGCATATTTATCGATTCGAATCGATGCGAGTTGGCGCCCGCCATGTTGGATTTCTACTGATCACGTGACCTCTAAGCTGTGTCCTGATTGGACACTCAGAAATCACGCTGCAGCCGCCGCCATTTTGGCGGCAGGCGGCAAGGAAATATATTGAAGTTTTTTAGAAGATAAAATTGCTCAAGTTGGTCCAAATAGCCACCATTCCACCCCCCAGCACATGTTTTCGGCCTAGAATTCGAAAATAAAGAGAATGGCGCTGGTCGCAACCCTGAAAACGAAATAGATCCGGAGATATTGACTCGTCGGCTTGCCGATTGCCGGTTACTGATCACGTGACCTCTAAGCTGTGTCCTGATTGGACACTCAGAAATCACGCTGCAGCCGCCGCCATTTTGGCGGCAGGCGGCAAGGAAATATATTGAAGTTTTTTAGAAGATAAAATTGCTCAAGTTGGTCCAAATAGCCACCATTCCACCCCCCAGCACATGTTTTCGGCCTAGAATTCGAAAAAAAATAAAGAGAATGGCGCTGGTCGCAACCCTGAAAACGAAATAGATCCGGAGATATTGACTCGTCGGCTTGCCGATTGCCGGTTACTGATCACGTGACCTCTAAGCTGTGTCCTGATTGGACACTCAGAAATCACGCTGCAGCCGCCGCCATTTTGGCAGGCGGCAAGGAAATATATTGAAGTTTTTTAGAAGATAAAATTGCTCAAGTTGGTCCAAATAGCCACCATTCCACCCCCCAGCAAATGTTTTCGGCCTAGAATTCGAAAATAAAGAGAATGGCGCTGGTCGCAACCCTGAAAACGAAATAGATCCGGAGATATTGACTCGTCGGCTTGCCGATTGCCGGTTACTGATCACGTGACCTCTAAGCTGTGTCCTGATTGGACACTCAGAAATCACGCTGCAGCCGCCGCCATTTTGGCGGCAGGCGGCAAGGAAATATATTGAAGTTTTTTAGAATATAAAATTGCTCAAGTTGGTCCAAATAGCCACCATTCCACCCCCCAGCACATGTTTACGGCCTAGAATTCGAAAATAAAGAGAATGGCGCTGGTCGCAACCCTGAAAACGAAATAGATCCGGAGATATTGACTCGTCGGCTTGCCGAAAATTGCCCACAGATATGAGAAATACGCGAAGCAAATGCAAACTTCACATCAAAATACTGTTTTCATGCAAAGTATTTTCATCAAAGTAAGGACATGAGTTATCACCATTTTTAGTAGGGAATACAACAGAACAATACTTGAAATGGTACAATACTGAAATCATGTAGAAAATTACATTCTCCCAACATTCACTTTTTTTTTGGCAGAATCTGAGTTTTTTTTCAGTTTTTTAAAGAAATCTCTTATTTTAGGTGATTTAACTTCTTTTTTTCCATTTCTTTTTACAGATATAGATACCTGAGGTGTTTTGCAAAAGAATGATATAGCTCAAATAGTCCACAGGATATTTCATCAAGTTGTAACAGATCAGGCAAAACATGTCTGCACAAAAAAACAGGGTGACTATATAAGAGTGGGCTTGACCTAGTTTCATAGCGTTACAGCGAACATAGCCCACTCCAATAAACAAATGCCTAAATTTAACCAACATACAACACAAGACTCAAATTTCAAGTCAAAAATCACCAGTGACATCCCGTGGCCTTGTGACTTGTCAAGAGACCTTAGGCTTAGCCGACATACTCACATAGTCGTGTAAACTTAACAATAAATTAGATCTAGTTGAAATACATGACCTCAACCTTCCCCCAAATGTGATGTGACGACTCCAGAAGAGAGCACCTCCTCGTAATTTCAATAAATTAGCCCCAAACGCCCAATACTCACCTCCTCCGTCCTTGCCGCCTGCCGCCCAAATGACGTCGTCTGCTGCGTGATTCCTGCTCCACCAATCACAGACCAGCTCTCATACCGGGACGGTCACACTGCACCGCTCGATGCCCAGGCTGCCAGGTGCAGCTGACCGATTGCTGCGGCCACTATAGTCCCTAGGACTACGACGTCGCCGCGCGGACGCGCCCGCGGGCCCTACGCGTCCCTTATCTGCCGCGCGGAGCAGGGGTGCCGCGGGGGGGGGGGGGGGGGGGGGGGGGGGAGGTGTTTTGAGGGGGAAGGGGGAGGGGGTGCTCAGGATTGACATATACTGCAAGCTATAGCATAGTCCTTGGGGCTAGATTTATAGTCCTGGGGACTACACGTGTAGTCCTAGAGACTACATGTGTATTCCTAGGGACTATACATCTAGTCCTAGAGACTATCTAGTCCTAGAGACTATTATTTCTAGAACTGAGATCATATACCATTATGCACCGTCCTTCTGAATATTTGAATATATGGCCTGCACAGTCCTGAGGACTACAGGTGTAGTCCTCAGGACTATAGGTGTAGTCCTAGAGACTAAAGGTGTAGTCCTGGGGACTGCATGTATCGTCCTAGGGACTACCCAAGACTACTATACTACCGGTACCAGAAAGGTAGATAAGGCAGGCCTACATAGTGCTGCGGACTACAGAGGCATAGTCCTCAGGACTACATATTGAAAGTCTTTAGTCCCCAGGACTATATCTGTA